>SDVV010022215.1:0-12990 GCA_016164225.1 Gammarus roeselii | reverse complement strand
TTGAACAGACTGTTCCCGACCACCAGCTCCTGCTCCATACACAGACCTATCAGGTTTTCTCCACTGTCATTTCTACCGGGAACGCCATACCTTCCTATGACATTCTCCACCATTTCATCTCCAACTCTCGCATTAAGATCACCCAGTACATCTACATTGGAATGACCTCCAAAACTCTCAATACACTCACTCAAGTCAGTCCAGAATTGCTCCCTCTCCTCCTCACTCCTCTCGCTACCCGGTCCGTAAGCACTCACAAATGCCCATCTTTCTACGCCTAACTTAACTTTCACCCACATCAATCTTGGGGACACCTCCTTCCATTCGGTAGCTGATTCTTTTATATTCTGATTCCATTCATTGCTGATTCTATTATATTCAATCGATCTACAAATAAGCTAGTACATATATGAACAAATCATCTGCGAAGTGACATTCGGTCATAATATGACTGCATATATATCGAACGAAAAGATAATCATAGCGAATGATGTAGATATAAATAAAGCAATTGGAGAAAATAACTAGAAACTAATTTAATATATGCCACGTGTAAATTGATCATTAGCGAACGTCGTAGAAATGATACCAAGGTTGTAAATTCATCATAAACGTGTGCGGAAATCAACATTTGTGCATGAATATGTGTGGATTATTAACCTCTAATACAGCATGTACATTATTATTTACAAGATAGATTTATTAAATATAAAAAAAATATATTATAAATGCATGTTGTCATTACCCCAAAAAAATATTCAGAGGACACAACATTGAAAATGCATATACGCAACATGACCTTAACGAAGTTGCAATACAGTATACCCAATCATTGAAATGCCAATATATGTAAATATGTAAATAAAAATCTCAATCGAATAATCCGAAAGCTCTCTGTCTGTCCGGCTGCTAAACCAGTTCCTTCGCGCTGCCTGCCTTCGCGCCGACCGCCTTCCTCCCGCTGACTCAAGTTTGCCCGGATTGCGCCGGTGATCCCCCGTCCCTACGCCACCGCTAATTAAGCACTATCATATTCTTTCAGTAAGCAGTTTAGCTGACATATGTATTACTCACGGATAATGCGTTTGTTTATCCGTGTGTTTATCCACGTGTTTATCTGCTTGTTTATCCTTGTGTTTATCACGGATAAACACACGGATAAACACACGGATAAACATACGGATAATCCGTGTCATTATCCGGAACGTCTATTGATTTTAATCGATATCAATGTACTATGTGACGACCACTGAGCATACGGTACTGGAGCCTGAAAGAACACCAAACATTTGCCTCTCCACGCTGGGGCAAGAGTTCAGTTATTTACTATGGAAGGATGGCAGAATAGAGTCTCTTCTTCACCGACTGTTAATACCTAGAATCAAATCAAGCGACCGAAATAGGAAAATTTAATAATGAATTTGCTGAGAAGGCTCATAATTATTTGAAAAAAGTTCGTGGAGACTATGAGCCACTTCAAGTTTATAATTTGAAGCCTCATAAATTTATATTTTAAGTGATAGTAACGGTATGCAACATAGGTTGCCCACATAATGCATCCGTTAAGCTGTACCTTATGTCGAAGCTATTTTGATGCACAACCAGTGTATTTTCATAGCGCCCGTTTTTCTATCTCGCGTCTTAAGACAGCTAAAATAAAATGTTGCACATTAGTGTAAATATCATCATTATTATCGAGATTTCTGCCGAGAACTGTACATAGTATACGCAAATGTAGAAAAAAAGTAGCTGACGCAAAATATGTGACATTAATCAGAAACAGTATCAGGTTCGAATTGTATAAAAACGAAACTCATGACTCATTTCAACATATTTCTGTAATATGGAACGGTTTGACTATGTCTCCTTTAAGTATCTTTATAATAGTTACTTCATTTTTTCTTCATAAAATAACACTTGTTATATAAGCAGAGAGTAGTGCTGGAACTCGACGATAATGCCTCTTTGCCCTCCTAAAACATGCCAGTGTCAGAGCATGCATTCTTCTTAACTTTTCTGAATGCAGCGGTCATTACCAAAACTTTGAACATTAATGCGTCGTTCGATCGAATAGCGGTCAGCTCCTTTCCAATAACAACTCTGGCAATGGCGGATTTTTTGGGGAAGAGAGTATTCATTTACTGAATTATCGAACTCCAAGTAGTTCACAACGAGGCATAGGATTGAGTTTGCCACGTGTGGAGACAAATATAATATTTAATATCCATTGAAATAGAGAGATATATTGCCGTTTATTCTCTTAGCGATCATATTTGACACTGGATATCATTGGTTTTCACATCAATGTGGTCACGAACAACCTTCTACAAATCAAAACATACCAAATGGAGGCAGCTGGCCATTTTCGATATATTCGGCATATTTGAAAATGAAATAATTGAATAAATAGTTTAGATTATGGAATGTTCTTGCCCATCTGTTTTCTTTTATAACCAAGAATTAGACTCCTAGAGTTAGACTGCCTGCCCACGTTGTCCATCATCACCGTTACTGTGCTTCGAAGATCCGCAGCAATCGCACGGTGCTCCTTAGCCTGACGAGGATAACAGGCTGCAGCCAACATCAGCGTCACGCAACGTTGCCTTGAAGGATTAAGCAGGCGGAGAGGTGACTATAATACTACCAGTCTGGTGTTGCACTTACATGTATGAATTGGTGAATATGCTCTTATAGGAATACTCGATAAGTGGATGAAAGGTGTTGGACCACTCTCAACAACATACTCTATATGTTTATGTAAGGTGTTGGACCACTCTCAACAACATACTCTATATGTTTATGTAAGGTGTGTGATCACTCTCATTAACAAACTATTGGTTGATGAAATGTATGTGATCACTCACATCAACATACTATATTTGTTGATGCAAGGTGTGTGATCATTCTCATCAACTGACTCTGATTTTTAAGAACTGCATGTGATCACTCTCATCAGCAAACTCTCTATGTTGAGGCAAGGTATGTGATCACTCGCATCACCATACTCTATATATTGATGCAAGGTGTGTGATCACTCTCATCAACATACTCTATATGTTGATGTAAGGTGTGTGTCTCATCAACATACTCTATATGTTGATGTAAGGTGTGTGATCACAGGAAGTGCATAAACCTAAGCTGAGAGCTTAACCCATGGCAGAAAGTTGGTTACTAATTTAGTAAATCCGAAAAGTATACTGTGCATTCAGAAAATAAATCAGGGAAACATATGTTACATGGGATTATCTCGAGCATAATCACGCATGTCACAAAATGACTGCGCATCCATGTTTACAAAAACTCAGGATACAGGTCGTTTTGTTCCCCTTGCAACCGATCATGACAAATTAGAGGTGCATAAATAACCTTTTTATTAATAAGTAGACATGACCCATAATTTCCCCTTGATTTAGCAGCGGACATGACTTTGTATTTCATCATTGATGAGGTACACGATGATCTGAAAAGGTGAAGTGGTTGCGTAGTCATGAAACTTAACTAATTTATTGACAAAAAGACACACTATTTGTATTATTTGTTATCATTTATTTTATTATTTGTACAGACAAATGTAGTATTCCTTTTATCACCCGCTTGTTTTCTATCAAACTCATTATTTTAAGATATTGAATTAATCAGAAAACGGTCCAACAGCTGAAATGCCCAAATGAGTTGTTCTCTGGCGAAGTTATCTAATAAGTTGCTCTAGAATTCCGGATGATGAAAGATGGTAAAGTCTATTTAGTCTCCACAACGATAGATTCAACGCTGATCTGTTTCCACTCATAATTTTCCCATCCGAGGATACAACCAGAATGTGCTATTATACGCGTATATAATAACAATAATACAAAATAATAGAAGCTTTATTACCAACCAACATGGGCATAGTATTACAATTGAGACACCTTATTTTAGGCTTACAGTGAGAACAAAGTTATGAAATTACCGCACACAACTATGAATAAGTTACGGCATACAACTATATCTTGCCTATGTGTATAGGTAATTCTTTCCATCGCCTTAACAATGACGAGGCAGCGAGCGCATCACCAGAGCAGATTGCAAACCAGAATTTCATCTGAGGAGTTCATGACTCGAGTCATAAGGTTGTGCGCCGCTTTACGGAACAGTACCTTGATGTGATCTGATTGGTTTTAAGCAAAAACCCTGAGCGCTGACGTCGAGCGAGGGACCTGTAGCAGCCGTCTAAATGGGTCATAATAACTCACAGTCAATTTCCTCACGCTATATTGTAAGTATTTTCTCCACGGTGGATTACAATAAATCGGGTAACAATATGGTTTGAAGAGCTGGATTTTAGCTTCGATAGGTGCAAACGAGAATTTTCGTATCAGCATGTTACCAACTGCATTTTGCTGTCTTGTTTGCTTTGCAACTTCCTTGTCATCAGTGAAATCTGCTGTGATGATGTGCCCTAGATATTGAAATTCATCCACATAATTCAGTGCAACACCGCCTAGTTTTATTTCAGTCGATAGGTAGTAACTAGGACCCTTCGGTCTAACTGGCATACATACAGTTTTTGCAGTGTTATATACAATATAATGAGGTCCAGCAAAATTATTACATATATCAAGAAGCTTTTGCAATGCTGGGAGAATCGGTGCTAACTAACTTAATATCATCTGCATAACTAAGATTGTGAACAAAGAAGTGGGCGACATGACACCCATGGTTTTCTCGATTTAGAAGGTAATGCAACTCATCAGTGTACACGTTATACAACAGTGGCGATAGCTGACCTCCCTGCCTAATTCCGTTCTTACAATGATAAGTGGCCGATTTCAAACTACCCCATCGCACTAAGAATTCCTGTTCCCTGTACCAAAATATAAGGAAGTGCGCAATATGAAGAGAGGCTCTTCTCTCAATTAACTTTCTGAACAAAGTCCAATGGTTTACTCTATCAAAAGCTTTCTTCGCGTCTAAAAAACAACAGAAAAAATGCGTGTCTCTACATCTGTAATACTCAACAGTTTGTTTCAATGCGGATATCGCCATTTCAGTTCCATGGCCCTCTTTGAATCAAAACTGACTGTTTGCGGTAAACAGAAATGTTTGCAATCTTGCACGAATAACCTGCTCAAGAACCTTGTTAATTGAGCTGGCAATAACAATGAGGCGATAATTATTTATATCAGACGGGTCCTTCGTTTTACATTTCAAAAGAGGAATCACAGTTACATGCATAACGTCTCTTGGTAGCTCCTTGACATAAATGCAGTCAGAAAGAGAGCAAGCAATGCAGTCAGTCTGTGGGAAGTATTCTTGAACATTTCACTCGGTATGTCGTCGTTTCCAACAGTTTTGCTATTTATGAGGCCTTTGACAATGCTCCTAACCTCTGCCACAGAAACTATTTCGTTAACAGCAGTAACATTATCGAGAGCGTTTCGCACCCAACCTCTATTCTTTTCCGTGTCAAAAGAACTAACAACGTGCTGGAAACGTTCCCCCAGACCCTTGCAATGTTTACTTCCCCAGTTACGCCCGCCACCCCGAGTGGAAGTGCACTGTCTTTTCTGAATTGGTAAACCAATCTGTCAAACAACGAAACCGTTTTCGACGAATAAAAAGTTGTATTCTGTTGACAGTCATCTCCTTATTGAAGTGTTCAGTACTCACTCACATTCTTTATTGCTTGCAGTTAAAAAATACACCGTTATGGTGTTGCTTGCCCGCCCTGTTGCATACAGTTAATAACTGGACTATTCGTTCCGGCATGTTGGCCGACGCTAATAGGTCGTTAATGTCAGGTGTAAAGTGTGTCTCAGCCGCTAATGGCCTGCGATCAGGAGACGCTGAGGTTGCTTCGTAAACGAGCAGGCTCGACTTTACATCTTGAGAGAATTCAAGAGCTTCCGTTGAAGAGTATTCTAAATATAAGCATGAAATCCATACAGTGTAGATTATATTTACATCATTACACATTGTGCTACAACTCAGTTTGGGTTGGTATTAAAGCTATGCGTAATGATGTATGATTTTTTCATGAACCGTTCGAAAAAAATGAGTGAAATATTTTTTTGTATGCGACTCCGTCATAATTCGTTATCCGGTAAATAACATTTTATCCCCATCAATAGAAACTGTTGAAGACCTTCAGTGGGACAATTTGTTCGATCATTAACGTCGGGACTAAATTGGGAAGTTTTGCCTTGACTTGCAGTTGAAGTATTTGCTTAGATGATTTTATTTTACGTATATGGAGCTGGAACTTAAAAAGTCGATATGACATTGTAGGTACAAGCTTCATCCATATCCAAGCAAACGAACAAGGGATCAGATACAAAACAACCAAAAGTATATTTTGATAGACAGGATTTGGCAGATCCGAAGAGTCGTGAAAATATAACCAAAGTCATTTGTGAGTAAATAATCAATATTGGCATTTACACTTGGGCCTATTTTGTTGACGACCCAGCAAAGTATTGACAGCTATTAATCTTTGAAATAGATTTGTTGTGCATGATTGACTAAGCAAAAAACAACGATTGAGCAGGACTGTATTAACGACTAACGAAATTCATTCAGACTGTTGCTGAAACATATTAGAAACAAGGGGATATTGGAATTGCATAGCACTCCTAAGTACAATGAGCAGCATAGTTAGTAATAGCGAGACTGGAGAACAAGCGAGCTGCAATTTAGATTAGATGGTGCAAATGCCAAAAAAAATATTCCGTTGATAATTTGTATTGCAGGGTGCAATCAAAGTCGTTAATGTAAATCTTAGTATTTATATTTTATATATCACTCATTTATATTGGGATGAGGTCAAATAATTATAGTTCCTGGAAATAATGAATTCTTTTGTATTCGTGGTCAGCCAGCTTTATGCAAAGTCAATTACATCGAATTAACTATTAAATGATTGAAAAAACGAATTAAGTGTGTTTCATTTTGTAATAATCCCATTACAACTTAACAGTTAACATCTTGTGCATTATATTATTCCCTCCTCACGTCATTTAAATCTGTATGGAACACATTCAGATGTTTGGTATCAGGGTCTGAACGAATAATAAATTGTTGATAATTCTTTTCAAAGCAGCTAGTATCTAACCAGCTAGTATCTACTTGAAACAAGAAAGTAATCGCTAGTAGTGACTTTTTAAAAATCATAATTTCATCGGAATTAAAACAATCAGTATGAGCTCCTCAACATCATGGTAATATAAGAATTCAGAATATATGACACAAACCTGAGTACTGGGTCCTCAACATCATGGGAATAGCCAGGTAATCGGTATATCTAGCACAAACCTGAATATGGGCTCCTCAACATCATGAGAATAGCCAGGCAGTCGGTATATCTGGCACAAACCTGAATATGGGCTCCTCAACATCATGGGAATAGCCAGGCTGTCGGTATATCTGGCACAAACCTTAGTATGGGCTCTCCCACCTCATGGGAATAACCAGGCAGTCAGTATATCTGCCACAAACCGGAGTATGAGCTCCTCAACATCATGGGAATAGCCAGGCTGCCAATGGATCTGGCACAAACCTGAGTATGGGCTCCTCTACACCATGGCAATAGCCAGGCAGTCAGTATATCTGGCATAAACCTTAGTATGGGCTCCTCCACCTCAAGGGAATAACCAGGCAGTCATTAAATCTGGCAAACACCTGAGTATGGGCTCCTCAACACCATGACAATATCTAGGCAGTCAGTATCTTTGGCAAAAACCTGAGTATTGGCTTCTCAACACCAAGGGAATAACCAGGCAGTCAATATATCTGCCACAAACCGGAGTATGAGCTCTTCAACATCATGGGAATAGCCAGGCTGTCAATGGATCTGGCGCAAACCTGAGTATGGGTTCCTCATCACCATGGAAATTGCCAGGCAGTCAGTAAATCTGGCACAAATTTGAGTACGGGCTCCTCAACACCATGGGAATAACCAGGCAGTCAGTATATCTGGCAGAAACCTAAGTATGGGCTCCTAAACACCATGGGAATAGCCAGACAGTCAGTATATCTGGCAAAAACCTATGTATGCCTCAACACCATGGGAATAACCAGGCTGTCAGTATATCTGGCACATACATTAATATTGGCTCCTCAACACCATGGGAATAGCCAGGCAGTCATTATATCTGGCACGAACCTTAGTATGGGCTCCTCAACCTCATGGAAATAGCCAGGCGGTCAGTAATTCGGGCAAACACCTGGGTATGGGCTTCTCAACAACATGGAAATATCCAGAGAGTCAGTATATCAGGCACAAACCTGAGTATTGGCTTCTTAACACCATGTGAATAGCAAAGCAGTAAGTATATCTGGCACAAATCTGAGTATGGGCTCCTCGACACCATGGGAATAGCCAGTCAGTCATTATATCTGGCACAAACCTAAGAATGCCTCAACACCATGGGAATAACCAGGCAGTCTGTATATCAGGCACAAACCTGCGTATTGGCTCTTTAACACTATTGGAATAACGAGGCAGTCAGTATATCTGACACAAACCTGAATACTGACTCCTCAACACCATGGGAATAGCAAGACAGTCAGTATATCCGGCACAAAACTGAGTAGGGGCTCCTAACACCATGTAAATATGCAGGTAGTCAGTATATCAGGCGCAAACCTGAGTATTGGCTCCAAAATGACATGGGAATAGCAAGGCAGTCAGTATATCTTGCACAAACCTGAGTATTGGCTCATCAGCACCATGGGAATATCCAGCCAGTCAGTATATCTGTCACAAGCCTGAGTATTGGCTCCTCAACACAATGGGAATAGCCAAGCAGTTTGTATATTTGGCACAAACCTGAGTATGGGCTCCTCAACACCATGGCAATATCCAGGCAGTCAGTATATCTGGCACAAGCCTGAATATTGGCTCCTATACACCATGGGAATAGCCGGGCAGTCAGTATATCTGGCCCAAATAAGAGTATGGGCTCTTCAACACCATGGGAATAGCCAGGCAGTCAGTATATCTGGCATGAACCTTAGTATGGGCTCCTCCACCTCATGGGAATAACCAGGCAGTCAGTAAATCAGGCAAACACCTGAGTATGTGCTTCTCAACACCATGACAATATCCAGGCAGTCAGTATATCTGGCACAAACCTGGGTATTGGCTCCTCAACACCATGGGAATAGCCAGGCAGTCAGTAAATCTGGCACAAGCCTGGATATGGGCTCCTCAACAACATGGGAATAGTCAGGCAGTCAGTATATCTGGCATAAACCTTAGTGTGGGCTCCTCCACATCATGAAAATAACCAGGCAGTCAGTAAATCTGGCAAACACCTGAGTATGGGCTCCTCAACACCATGACAATATCCACGCAGTCAGTATCTTTGGCTAAAGCTTGAGTATTGGCTCCTCAACACCAAGGGAATAACCAGGCAGTCAGTATATCTGCCACAAACCAGAGTATGAGCTCCTCAACATCATGGGAATAGCCAGGCTGTCAATGGATCTGGCACAAACCAGAGTATGGGCTCCTCATCACCATGGAAATTGCCAGGCAGTCAGTAAATCTGGCACAAATTTGAGTACTGGCTTCTCAACACCATGGGAATAACCAGGCAGTCAGTATATCTGGCACAAACCTTAGTATGGGCTGCTCAACCTCATGGAAATAACCAGGCGGTCAGTAAATCGGGCAAACAATTGAGTATGGGCTTCTCAACACCATGGAAATATCCAGACAGTCAGTTTATCAGGCACAAACCTGAGTATTGGCTCCTTAACACCATGGGAATAGCAAAGCAGTCAGTATATCTGGCACAAATCTGAGTAAGGGCTCCTCGACACCATGGGAATAGCCAGTCAGTCATTATATCTGGCACAAACCTGAGAATGCCTCAACACCATGGGAATAACCAGGCAGTCTGTATATCAGGCACAAACCTTAGTATTGGCTCCTTAACACCATTGGAATAACAAGGCAGTCAGTATATCTGACACAAACCTGAGTATTGACTCCTCAACACCATGGGAATAGCAAGACAGTCAGTATATCTGGCACAAACCTGAGTAGGGGCTCCTCAACACCATGGAAATGTGCAGGTAGTCAGTATATTAGGCACAAACCTGAGTATTGGCTCCTAAATGTCATGGGAATAGCAAGGCAGTCAGTATATCTTGCACAAACCTGAGTATTGGCTCCTCAGCACCATGGGAATATAAAGGCGGTCAGTATATCTGTCACAAGCCTGAGTATTGGCTCATCAACACAATGGGAATAGCCAGGCAGTTTGTATATTTGGCACAAACGTGAGTATAGGCTCCTCAACACCATGGCAATATCCAGGCAGTCAGTATATCTGGCACAAGCCTGAATATTGGCTCCTATACACCATGGGAATGGCCGGGCAGTCAGTATATCTGACACAAACCTGAATATGGGCTCCTCAACACCATGGGAATAGCCAGGCAGTCAGTATATCTGGCATAAACCTTAGTATGGGCTCCTCCACCTCATGGGAATAACCAGGCAGTCAGTAAATCAGGCAAACACCTGAGTATGTGCTTCTCAACACCATGACAATATCCAGGCAGTCAGTATATCTTTCACAAACCTGGGTATTGGCTCCTCAACACCATGGGAACAGCCAGGCAGTCAGTAAATCTGGCACAAGCCTGGATATGGGCTCCTCAACATCATGGATATCCAGGCAGTCAGTATATATGGCACATACCTGAGTATTGGTTCCTCAACACCATGGGAATAGCCAGGCAGTCAGTATATCTGGCACAAACCTTAGTATGGGCTGCTCAACCTCATGGAAATAACCAGGCGGTCAGTAAATCGGGCAAACAACTGAGTATGGGCTTCTCAACACCATGGAAATATCCAGACAGTCAGTTTATCAGGCACAAACCTGAGTATTGGCTCCTTAACACCATGGGAATAGCAAAGCAGTCAGTATATCTGGCACAAATCTGAGTAAGGGCTCCTCGACACCATGGGAATAGCCAGACAGTCAGTATATCTGGCACAAACCTGGGTATGCCTCAACACCATGGGAATAACCAAGCAGTCAGTAAATCTGGCACATACCTGAGTATTGGCTCCTTAACACCATGGGAATAGCAAAGCAGTCAGTATATCTGGCACAAACCTGAGTATGGGCTCCTCAACACCATGGAAATACGCAGGTAGTCAGTATATCAGGCACAAACCTGAGTATTGGCTCCTTAATAACATGGGAATAGTAAGGCAGTCAGTATATCTTGCACAAACCAGAGTATTTGCTCCGCAACATCATGGGAATATCCAGGCAGTCAGTATATCTGTCACAAGCCTGAGTATTGGCTCCTCAACACAATGGAAATAGCCAGGCAGTCTGTATATTTGGCACAAACCTGAGTATGGGCTCCTCAACACCATGGCAATATCCAGGCCGTCGGTATATTTGGCACAAACCTGAGTAGTGGCTTTTCAACATCATGGGAATAGCCGGGCAGTCAGTATATCTGGCACAAACCTTAATATGGGCTCCTCAACACCATGGGAATAGCTAGGCGGCAGTCAGTATATCTGGCATAAACCTTAGTATGGGCTTCTCCACCTCATGGGAATAACCAGGCAGTCAGTAGATCAGGCGAACACCTGAGTATGGGCTCCTCAACACCATGACGATATCCAGTCAGTCAGTATATCTGGCACAAACCTGGGTATTGGCTTCTCAACACCATGGGAATAGCCAGGCAGTCTGTAAATCTGGCACAAACCTGGATATGGGCTCCTCAACATCATGGGAATAGCCAGGCAGTCAGTATATCTGGTACAAACCTTAGTATGGGCTCCTCTACCTCATGGGAATAACCAGGCAATCAGTAAATCTGGCAAACACCTGAGTATGGGCTCCTCAACACCATGACAATATCCAGGCAGTCAGTATCTTTGGCAAAAGCATGGGTATTGGCTCCTCAACACCAAGGGAATAACCAGGCAGTCAGTATATATGCCACAAATCAGAGTATGAGCTCCTCAACATCATGGGAATAGCCAGGCAGTCAATGGATCCGGCACAAACCTCAGTATGGGCTCCTCATCACTATGGGATTTGCCAGGCAGTCAGTATATCTGGCACAAATTTGAGTACGGGCTCCTCAACACCATGGGAATAACTAGGCAGTCAGTATATCTGGCAGAAACCCGAGTATGGGCTCCTAAACACCATGGGAATAGCCAGACAGTCAGTATAACTGGCACAAACCGAAGTATGCCTCAACACCATGGGGATAACCAGGCAGTTAGGATATCTGGCACATACCTGAGTATTGGCCCCTCGACACCATGGGAATAGCCAGGCAGTCAGTATATCTGGCACAAACCATAGTATGGGCTCCACTACCTCATGGAAATAACCAGGCAGTCAGTAAATCAGGCAAACACCATAGTATGGGCTTCTCAACACCATGGAAATATCCAGACAGTCAGCATATCAGGCACAAACCTGAGTATTGGCTCCTTAACACCATGGGAATAGCAAAGCAGTCAGTATATCTGGTACAAATTTGAGTATGGGCTCCTCGACACCATGGGAATATCCAGACAGTCAGTATATCAGGCACAAACCTGAGTATTGGCTCCTTAACACCATTGTAATAACAAGGCAGTCAGTATATCTGACACAAACCTAAGTATTGGCTCCTCAACACATGGGAATAGCAAGGCAGTCAGTATATCTGGCACAAACCTTAGTATTGGCTCCTTAACACCATGGAAATAGCAGGCAGTCTGTATATTTTGCACAAACCTGAGTATTGGCTCTTCAACACATGGGAATATCCGGGCAGTTAGGATATCTGGCACATACCTGAGTATTGGCTCCTCAACACCATGGGAATATCCAGGCAGTGAGTATATCTGTCAAAACCTGAGTATTTGCTCCTCAACACAATGGAAATAGCCAGACAGTCTGTATATTTTGCATAAACCTTAGTATGGGCTCTTCAACACCATGGCAATATCCGGGCAGTCAGTATATC
>SDVV010022214.1:0-12990 GCA_016164225.1 Gammarus roeselii | reverse complement strand
TATATATATGTAGATATATATATACTATCCAAGATCGTCTCCTTTTCGATGATCACTGATGAATAAGAGTTCATTCAGGTCGAACTCTATTCATGCTACTATCATCACATATACCCCAGTTTTGAGTCAATGGATGAGTCATCCACGTAACTCATGCATCTTTATATCCTGGATTTGAGTACAGTGTCATTGCTCATTCCCATGTACATGTATAATATGTATATTGCGGCTAGTTTAATATTGATCTTTTACAAAAATTAAAATTGGAGATAGGAAGATAAAACAAACCGAATAATACTTTTTTTTAGGTCACTACCCTAATAGCAGGCCGAGCTGTATGCTGCGCTCCTGAGCATTCATACACCAGATACTGATTAACAAAGACGGTAAAAAGCAGGATAAACTGTGTATATGGTGCATTTGATGAGGCATCGTGCTTCTAATTTTCTCCAACTTAATGAACTCAGATCGAGATAACGCTCGCAGATGTTTTTCATCCCTTTGGGTTACATAATGCTCTCATTACTCACTAATTGAACGCTGCTAACCAGCTCTGAATGATATTGCCCAACGTTTGGCCCAGCTGCTGCCACCCAGAACGGTATTCATGTGAGCCTTAATCATTGAGGCTGCGCGACTGCTGTGATATCATCATCTGTTACCAACAAAATCGCGTTGAAACAACATGGATAACAATACTGTTATTTTAAAAGTGTGGTGTGTAGTTTGTAATTAAATTTAATGATGAGCGGTTAAAAATATTGTTTACAATTATTGTTCATTGACTGATCGTAGCACAATCATCTACACATTTTACTCGCCGTGAGTCATCAAAAAACACTCTCTGGTAAAGGGTTCAATACATTCCAGGAAAATAATACCATCATTCATAAAAAAAACAGTGTTTACATGCTATACAGGAACAAGTGGTGACATTAGATATTCTCAGAGAATAACTGAAATTCAAATTGTTGTTATTATGTTCTAACCAATACGAACACAAATTGTGCACTCCAACATATTTTACATGAAACTTTGGACGTATCATTCATCTGACATCCAGGTATTTATAAATCAAAGGTATTGCATGTAAAGAGTATGTCAGCCTCATCAAGTCGGTGTTGCTGCATCAAATTCCGCTCGCAACACCAACGGTGGCACAGAAAACGCATACATGTTCAAATAAATATTCGATTCAGCAGTTTTTTTGCTTCTGACTTATAAAAAACGGCCCAATTCTCCTTGAATGGCCATGAAATATGACAGCCATTGCTGAAATATTTATTCGCTAAGAAAGGGTGTTCAGTAACGGGAGGGAGTTTTTTATACTACTGCGCCATACCGTACATAGGGAAGCAATATTTGTTCGTACATAAATTTTTTCCGGCATGCACAGTGCAGCTGGAGGTCGAATTTCACAAACTGTTTAGGTAATCGGCATGTGAGGATTTGCATTGAGATTAAAATTGTATACATTGAAGTAGCGTGAGATATGAATCGTTTCACATTTAATTGATCAAAAATTGTTATTGTTGAATGCATGTGTAGTTATCTGGGGGCCGATAATTGGTGAATAGATCTTTGCTAATTCAAATATAATCATTGATGGTGTATTTACAGTTTGATGTAGTTTTAGGGCTTCTACTAAGTCATTGATTATTTTGAATTGCAGTCATTTGACTGTGTGGTATCGTCGACACAAATTTGTTGAACAGACTTATATGCGCATAGAGATAGTGTTTTCTGATGGACCATCATGAAGACACACCGTCATGTGGACAGTTAGTAACATTTGTTCCAGATATAAAGCGACGCTTTCATCAAAAATAGGATCTGTTATCCAATCAGACTAATATTTAAATAGATTGAGATTTGAGACACACTCGGGGAAATTTTAACCCTTCGCTTTTATGAAGTCTCCTGCAGAGGCCAGCGGTGCTTTAGGCGCCAGGCACGGCAATAACAGACTAGGGAGGTAATTAAAATTCCTGATATATTTCGGGGCCCGCTTCACTGGTAAATATTTGCGAGTGATTACAAGGGACCTAATACACTTTAATTAGTAAATAAATTACACTGTACAGTAGTAGAGAGTATAACACTTTCAAATACAAGATAAACACGTTGAGCATTTTACGCTACTTATTTTAGGAAAAAAAATATTACCTTTACCTTGAATAAAAAAATTGCTATACTCTAGCATAATAATAGTATTCTTTTGTTCACTCTCGTTGAAAAATAGTATTTGTTTGGTACCTGCGTGTCATAACTGTATTCCTTCGTTTAGTCGCTTGTGATAATTGTTTGTGTTCGTTTAATCCCGTACGATGAAAGTATTCGTTCGGTTGAAGTCGGATGATAATAACATTAATTCATTTACACGCGCATGACAATAGACTCTGCTCGTTTACTCGCGTATGATAATGGAATTTGCTTGTTAACTCCTGTATTATAACTAATTTGTTCGTTTACTCCCGCATGATGCTTGTATTTGTTCGTTTACTCTCGTAGTATAATAGTATTCGTTCAGTTTCTCACGTATGATACCAGTAAATGTTCGTTTTCGTCCGTATTATAATGGTATTTGTTCATTTCGTTCGTTTATTCACGTATAGTAATAGTCATCGTTCATTTTCTCGCATATGATAAATGCATTTGTTCGTTCACTGGCGTATAATAACTTTGTTCCTTCGTTTACCCTCTCCCGCATGGTAGTAGTATTTGACCATTACCGCTCACATTTAACGATAGTATTTGTACGTTTACTCCCGTATTATGATAGTATTTGTTTGTGTACTCCCCTATGGTACTAGAATTAGTTTGCTCACTCGCGTATGATAATAGTATTCTTTCGTATGGTAATAGTATCAGTTTGTTTTATTTCGTAAGAGAATATTATTCGTTCGTTTACTCGAGTATGTAATTGTATATGCTCGTTTACTCGCCCCTGTTATTTGTAATCGTTCATTTACTCTCTCTCTCTCGCATGATAATAGTATTTGATCCTTTCCTCTCATTTGTTGATAGTATTTGTTCGTTTCCCCTCATTTATTGTTTGTATTAGTTTGTTTCCCCTCATTTGTTGATATTATTTGATCGTTTCCCCTCATTTGTTGATAGTATGTATAACGCATATAATATATATAACGCATATAAACAAATGACCGAATAACATAAATAAGCATGGTTAAGACAGGATTGGTTAGGTTAGGTTGAATGAGGCTAACATAAGTGAAGTGATGTAAATTTTTTGTCAAAATCAAACATAATATGAATTACCAGTAACATTCATACAATCAAAGATTAAACGGGGGGGTGTTTACTGAATTAAAATTGGAAAAGTGTATAAAAAAGTGCAAAGGATAGATCAAAATGTAGAGCCAAGTGGAGATATTTCGTTCATACGTAAGCACGAAAAAAATCTCGAACGATGACACATGATTTTTGGATAGTTTAAACAGTGGAAGCTCTAACAAAAGTACCAACTTATAACACCACCGAGCCCTCGACAATAAATATGGAATAATACAGGCTGCCTATGACAGAAACCGATTTTAAAAGCAAAATATGGGAGGTATCGAACAACGTTCATACATAAATCTCACGACAACTAATTAATATGAATCACCTATAACATTCAAACAATGCAACTTATATATGAAAAAAGGAGCAAAAATATGCTCAATCAATGCTGTTGGAGTGCATTCAAACTATTAATGATTGATCAAAATGCCGAGCCAAGTGGATAGATTTGATATATGTAATGCATAAAGCAATGACTGAATATCATATGTAAGCACGAAACTTGAATTAAAAAATCTATAATTATTGATAAGGTTAGGTTAGGACGGCTAGATCTTTTAATCTACCATGACGTGAAAAATTGAACCACATTAAATATCTTGTAACAAAAAACGGAAATTAGTTTTATTAGAAATCACAGATCTAAAGTAAAATGTTACAGATGGTGAGCGAGCCTGTATATGTGCCTACATGGTACCAGCACATGTTCTGACACAGAGCTGGCATCAACCCTTTATATATGCATTGCCCCGGCACAGTGCCGGCACTGGTGCCGCAATCGACCCTGTATTTATGCATTGTGCCGTCACATGTACCGTCATCGACCCTGTATTTATGCATTGTGCCGACACATGTGCCGTCATCGACCCTGTATATGCGTACAAAGTGTGTATTTGTGTACAGTGAGTGTGATATTAAAGAAACAACGTAAAAAGGAGCCATGCGGAGTGATCTGAAATGTATATCGCATAAAATAATGACTAAATACCATACATAGTCATCAAACTTGAATAAAAATACATTATTATTTGTTACGCTAGATTGACTAGGTATTAACGTATCTTTTAGTGTATGGCGACCATTTTGTTTTCATTGATTTTTCTTGTCATTGTTGTCGTATATTGTTATAAAAATCGAGAATTATGTAGCTTAGGAGTTATTTATACTCTAGATTTTGTTGACTGCGGTCATAACATCACCGATCTATAGTAAAATGTTAGAGTGTATGTAGGGAATATTCGTTATAAAACACGAAAAACGTAAGAAAAATTCAAGTTAAGTAATCTAATACCAATACCCTTCATCAAAAACGACATATCATGACATCAAACTGATCATCTCTTAATCGAGCAACAAATCCATTAATTCAACAAAATATCTTATTCCAACAGTAAAATGTTGAATACAAAATGAATAATACATGTAAATTAATTGCTAACGCTTCAACAGCCATAACCATCACTGATATACGCGGCAAGCTTACATAATCGATTTGAACTCGACAGTCTACTAACGTTCCATAACCTAACATTACGTGAAACTATACATACGCATATACTGATAAACATGTTCATAAATCCCCCTTTTAACAAATAAAATGAATTATTCACATAGAAAAATTGCAAGCCCTCAGTAAATATGCTACAGGTGGTGGTCTTTTTTTTTTGTCTTATGGAAAGGTGAAAACATGACTAATATGGTTTGGAATCTACCAAATTGTGCGAACCGATATACATAATTGAGTGTTACAATGTACGAATGGAGTAATTTTTACATTAACAGATACAAATCCGATAGACTAGTTCAACAAAATAAAGACGTAAAATATACCAATACGTTCTACCACTACGACAAATTGGACGAATTTATACCTCATGAACATATATTCCTATGATTACCATGATCTATATTATAGATTTTTGTTGACTGCGGCACTTTCATCACAAATCTGCTCGAGTGGATATAGTGAATGCTTGAATAAATACGTCAGATATTCTGAATTTCAACGAAATCTCATAACAATACCGGATTCAAGCAACTATTTTAACTGTACAAACTACAAACAGTTAACATATATTTATGAAAGTATCATATATATGTATGACATGTGGGAATGAGCATCTAGTAAAGGCATGCGTCCGAATAAAATAATTGAGATCTACTATATACTAATGGAGTATTTTAACACTAACACTCTTTACAAATTCGGCAGAATAGATCTCCAAGACAACTCAGACCAGTACCACAGACCCAACATCAGGAGGTAAAACAGACCAATATTTTGTGCCGCTACATCCAACTAAGTGAATTCATACCCAACACTACATGAAATTAGGAGAATGTGTACCTAATATAGTTATATTCCTATGATAACCGTTCAAAAAAACGAATAACGGTAATAAAATTGCTAATAAAGTTTCTCTACCCTACCCTAATCAACAATGATTAACTATGATATACGGCGTATCCTTCGATACCCCAGATGATGAATCCTACACCAATATGGAAGGTGTATCGTCAATCAATACGCGATGCCGATAAACATTATACATCTTGTAATTAATAGAAATAATCTTATACTTTGTCTCCTAAAGTGATCTGAAACGGGATTAAGATCGTATTCTAACATATAAAGCACACCGAGGAAAATATCTGACAGTAAAACAAACACGGAGTTCGTGAGAATACAGTTATTTTACTACGGTACCTGTTCAATCTGAAACAAATTCCTAAGCCTACACAGATACTGTGTCTACAGTAGGAGAAATCAAAACCCACTGTGTCATAACCTCAAACTCTACGATGCTTTCTTAGGTAACATCTGTGCAAGCTACCCATGATCAATAACTATTTTAGAGGCGACAGCTAGTCATGGAACAATACCATAGACTTACTATGCATCTGTTTAGTCCATCATATGTGAACAGCTTCGAGCAAAGTCAAATGCTGGACATTACCAAGAAACCATACAATGGTACAGTTGTCAAGAATAGACCTGACATGAGTCACAAAGAGTGTGGCCAAAAAAATCGGGCTTCTGTCCACTGACGACCTAAGTAAATCACTACCAAGACCATCAGCTCGTCGCATAACCTCTCTAACAAAGCCATGGAACTCAAGGCGGACATACTCATAAACTTACAAAATCACGTTGAACTTGAATGAACTCCAAATGACCACCAAAGAGTGTAAAACTGCCTCTACACCAGGACCAATCCATCCAGTGAATTGTCTTCTAAAACGGTAAACTTTACACTAACTAGGGTTTAATAACGAAATTTCCTCAGAGATGTAGTACGGATTTACACCTCTTAAACATATATTCCTATGATTTCCGTGGAAAAAATCATACAACAATAATAAAATAACTACGTAACTCTCTACCCTGGCCTAATGTACGAAAAAAAATCTAATATACGAGGGTATCCATCATTTTAAAACGGTTTACTTATACAAATAAACATATACGCAACGAGCTTTTGCCCAGGGGACTCCTCAAACTCCCCCTAAACATTAAAGTATGTTCCTACAATAAATATACAATAAACAAACAACAAGACCAAGCTTGTTACAAAACAAATCTTTTATAGCTATAATATCCACGTCAATCTTTGTAACAGGATGCAAAAGATACATAAACACTCCAAAATGATACAACATTTAACTAAATTGTACCCAAAATAATGTTCTACATTGCAGATTTTACCTAAATTTATCCTAATATCCCGATATTGTTTAAAATAGATAGACCTTGCATTGAAGATGGAAACTCTACTGAGAACATACATAAATGTAAGAAACATCCTAAAATGCTGGAATTATAATACAATAGGACGATAAATTCTGTACCATACCCAAAATATACATTAAAAACCATGATGCACGAGAAAAACAACTAGCATGTAACCTACCAAGCAACTACAATTCATCCATATTTTGGACCTACAATTCAGTCCAAAATATGGTTAAATCAAATTTTCCCCATATAAAGTATCCACTGCTTATTCGTCTCAGAATGTCTTATATATAAAAAAGATGCAATAACCGACCAATTACGCCTGAAATAATGTGCTACATGTTAGATGCACACTTGGAATATCCTAAAATTCCTGTAACTGTATGAAATAACCAGTCAAAATTCCGAAACAATACAAATTCAACAGATGTCAACCGATCATTACTATGTATACACACCAAATATAATAACTTACGAAATATTCATATCGTTTCACTAAGCTTCAGCTACTCTCGCTGAGGGGGACATCCGACCGATACTCACTATACAAAAAAAAATCGAGATAAGACTACCCGAACCTGCTACAGCCGCTTGATAACGGTCCATTTGGAACATGCGGCTACATCATGTCACCGAGATATCAGGTTATAACATGTATGGTGCGTTATGGGGTTTACAGATTCACGTAGCAAAGCTGCTGCATCCCCGGAATTCAATACATCAACCCGCACACTGCCAGAATATTATACCATACTGTTCCTTTAGATATTATATACACATGAAATAAACAGATGGGAAAAAAAAGTTTCCAAAATCCACCCATCAGGGTGGTACCAAGCAGGGCCGATCGCACACTAAGGCTGCAAAACGAGTTATAAAACATACATACCATACTGTGTTCAGCAATGACGCCGGGCAGCATTGGCTTAGCGAGGAATGAAACTGTGACAATCTCAGATAAACACCGTGGGTCGGTGGATTTCTCTCCAGGTGCTGATTTGAATTGTTTCGAGTATCATCGTTAAATGCTATTTCCTTCAACAACCATTCCTTTTCTTGATCTAATAAAACAGAAAATAGAGAGACACAAGTTTCTATCTTAGACATTCAACTTCAGAACTAATTTTTTTACTATCAAAAGGCAACATAGTTTGGGCCAACACGCCCGCTGTTGTCTTCTTACACTTGTAAACACTTGTATTCCTATAAACCAAAAGCGGCCACCGAATGAGTCAATTACACGCTAATAAGAAATGCATACAAACATGATACACCCAGAAAAATATATAGAATCGGTAAACCAGACAAAAAATGTATAATGAGACAGAGACTCGAAACTTAGAAATAATGGCAAATCAGTCATGGAATAATCCTGATGAAACAAAGAACAGCTAAGAGCAGCCTCACCTGACGAAAATTCCAGAGGCGTACTGAACGTTTTGCCTGGAGGGTTTCCTACACCCCCACCCCTTCCAAATTGTCATATAAGAATATTCCTACCAATAATGACTAAATATTTATTGAACAAACAGTAAGTGAGCAAGCAGTCCCACCCTCTCCAAAAATGAGAGGAAGGCATATTCCTATGAGAACCTGATAGATATGTAATGAATGACAGTAAGGAACCAAGCGCACCCTAATACAGTTATCTAAAAGCATACAAGACATAGATACAATAAACACTAATAAACAGTAAAAAATATGTGTGCACATAACCACAAAATATCCTAAATACATTTGAAAAGCTGAAGTCGAATGGTCCATCCACCACCATAGTAAACTTTTCACTATAGTTTAAAATAGTAAACGCCAGTAAACCGATAGTAAACTCAGTCAAAGATAGCGAGGCACTGTACTTAACTGTAGTTAGTAGGAGTCAGCTGAGGCCGAATGCCCCATCCACCACCATAGTGAAGTTTTTACTATTGTTTACTATAGTAAACACCATAGTAAGCCGATAGTGAACTCAGTCAAAGATAGCGAGGCAATGTACTCAACTGTATTTAGTAGGAGGCAACCACGCTGTGACAATGCAACACACGTCGGACCACAATCTCACCACTTTCGACCCAATACACGTAACCGATTCGATGTATTGACCGATGAAATGGACTCTTCGAATACAGAGGAAATTATTGTGATTGGTGATTACAATATCACCTCCTTCAAATCAAATCAGCGAAAAGGGAAAATTCAACTGAAAATACTCGGCAAAGCCGATTTGAAACTTGACGAGGTCGCAGGCATAATCGCAAATGAAAGGATACATTCATCTAAGCGAATTATAATAAAAGTCGGAGCTAAAGACGTGACACAGACGGAATCGACATGGAAAAGGTTTG
This sequence comes from Gammarus roeselii, assembly GCA_016164225.1. Taxonomy (NCBI): domain Eukaryota; kingdom Metazoa; phylum Arthropoda; class Malacostraca; order Amphipoda; family Gammaridae; genus Gammarus; species Gammarus roeselii. The sequence continues at coordinate 3,609 of SDVV010022214.1, read as the reverse complement.
AAGCCAAGCTAAACAACATCAAACCTTCACACGCAAACCTCCATGTCACTGGCATCCGGCCCCATCCGAAACAAAGTAGATATAAGTTAAGCAAGATGATTCCACCTCACAATCGCCTAGCAACTTTCTGCAAAGCTCAGAAAATCTCTTTTTTGGATCATTGGGACACGATGATCGACCCATAGTACTATAACTTTAATATAATCACCAACAAGGCTCACATCAACACGTATGGACTGGATACCATCGAAAACATCCCTGAAAACATCGGCGCTTGACTTGTCAACGAAAATAAGTCAAAAAACGTAAAAGATATCATACCAACAAATCTGCCAGCAGTGCCCGACGAAACGACACAGTGACCTCCTCCTGTTTCAACACGAGATACACAACAAATACAAGTGCTCATCAAAACACCACCACAGGTCCTAGCAAAAAAGTTTCTGTCATCAATCCAGCCCGAGTTAGAGGCAGTAGTCGCAGCTCCGCTAGTACAACCAGTGTAAAAGAAAGCGAAAGTCTCGGCTCCGACACAAGACCTCAGAGAAGAAACAAAATAAACGAACAAATCAAGTCAATGTGATTAACGGTACTCTCAAATGTTACTACGTAAACGCTAAAAGTCTCAGAGATGAAATCGAAGAATTAGGTATCCTTGCATTGAATGAAAGTATCGACATAATAGCTGTCACAGAATCGTGGATGAAAATGAGCACCAGGCATCATTTAGGTGAATTTACTCTTCCCGGTTACTCACTATTTCACAAAGATAGACAAGGACGAGAGGGCGGGGGAGTGCTGTTTCTCGTGAAAAACACTTTGCAAATATTAGAAGTCACCATTCCAAACAACAGGCACGACATAGTATCAATCAAATAGTCGGCAAACACCTAAAATGTCAAATCACTTTCGTCCATCGCCCCCCTAAAAGCAAGGTTGCAGATGATATCGATCTTTACAACACCCTCGTCGATGTTGACACAATAAAACTCAGTATTGTGCTCGGCGACTTCAATCTCCCCGACATTGATTGGGAATCAGACGAATGTTCTGCCACCGACCAACGTCTGATTGATTTTGCAGACGATAAGTTTATGACCCAAATGGTGAAGACACCTACAAAAGGTAGCAACATTCTTGATCCTCTATTTAGTGCAAGCGACTCTCATGTCACGAACGTCGAAGTAGGCAAACCACTCGGAACTAGTGACCACAACTGAATCTGTTTTTTTGGTAGAACTAGAGTTGAAAACATCAACAAACTGCGAAAAAGTCCCTAACTTCAGATTAACTAATTTTGATGGCTTAAGAGAGTCAATGGCGTCAGCAAATATAACCCTTCGGACAAGATGTCAATCAGATTTCTTGACTGCGCTTAAAAATATCGAACATGAGCATAACCCGCGCAAAAGCAGGCGAGCAACAGCAGCCTATCAGCCCAAGTACTGGAAAGGGGAATATTGTAGCGCCTTCATTCACGAAAGAAAGCAAAGCATTCGGTTGAACAGAGACATCCACATGACGACGTAGTAAAAAACGTATACAAAATTAGCAGACTATATCTGAAGAGGGTTCTGAAACGTAAGATGCCAATGCCAAAACTAATCCGGAACAATTTTTTAGTAATATTTCGAGCAAAAAAAATATCAAATCTGTAATAGGTCCTCTCGCGAACAATGTTGGTGAGCTAGAAACGGACGACACCAAAATGAGGGTTCTACTTAACGAATACTTTTGCTCAGTATTTACGTTAGAAAATCAGGATATTCCTAATCCTGAGGATATCGTAGTGGCAAAACAAATTGATGCCCTCACCACAGTGAAATTTTCCCCCGCCAACGTTATTTTATACATAGATAAATTGAAAGTCACCAAATCTCCAGGTCCAGACCAAATTCCTCCGAGAATTCTAAAAGAGACTAGAAACGAAATCGCCGAACATTTATCGAACATTTTCACCCAATCTCTCACAAATGGCACCTGCCCCTGTAAATGGAAAAAGGCCAATGTTACCCCAATTTTTTAAAATGGGGGACAAAAAGTGTCCCGGCCACTACCGTCCAATTAGTCTCACCTCAGTCATTGGCAAGTTGATGGAAAGTTTGATAACGGATAAAATTACAGAATTCATAGTGTCAAACAAATTGATTGGCGACTCTCAGCATTGCTTTAGACGCAACCGTTTCTGTCTTACAAATCTGCTACTCTTTTTCAGAAATAGAATCGAAATCCACGACACAAAATCTCCAATCGATATCATTTACCTTGACTTTCAAAAGCCCTTTGATAAAGTCCCCCACAAGCGCCCAATTAGTAAATTGCACAGCATCGGTATTCGAGGCGAGCTTAACAGCTGGATAAAATGCTGGCTTACGGACAGACGGCAGCGAGTTGTACTTAGCGGGGCTACCTCCCCCTGGGGTAACGTTACAAGCGGTGAGCCTCAAGAATCCGTGTTAGGGCCAATTCTCTTTATAATATTCATTAACGATCTCGATAGCAACGTACTCTCAAACATTAACAAGCTTGCAGACGATACTAAGATAGAAGAAAAAGTGCAAACTGAACTAGAGTGTCAGCAGATCCAACTAGACTTGAACAAAATTGTTGATTGGTCAGAAAAGTGACAAATGAAATTTAATGTCGACAAATGCAAAGTCATGAACATAGGTCTTCATAACCCCTAACACGGATATTCAATGTCTGGAAAAAAAAACTCATTCCTGTCACCGAAGAGAGAGATTTGGGTGTCATCATTAGTAACGACTTAAAAAGCAGCAAGCAATGTAACGATGCTGCCAAGAAAGGCAACAAAATGCTAGGTATGATGTCCCGCACTATCTCATAGAAAACTAGCGCAGTATGTTCAAGTTATTTATTGCAATTGTTAGACCGCATCTCGAGTATGCCGTTCAATTCTGGTCTTCATTCCTTAGAAAAGACGTTATCAAACTAGAGAAGGTTCAACGTAGCGCTACCAAACTCATCCCCTCACTGCGGAATAAATTGTGCGAAGACAGACTTCGTGAACTCAATCTTTATTCGCTTGAGAAACGTTGAGTCAGAGGCGACATGATAGAAGTGTGGAAGATTATAAAGGGTAGGGAAAACGTCGACCGAGCGAGCCTTTTCACTCTAGATACAAACGGAGTAACTAGGAACAATGGATACAAAATCGTTGGGAAACATTTCTCACTCGACATCACGCGCAATTTCTTCACGTATAGAGTTGTCGAAGAATGGAACAAACTTCCAGCTGAGGTTGTAAACAATAATACAATCGAAACGTTTAAGTCGCGGCTCGATAAGTTCTACAAAAATTGCCGATAAATAGCTAAACCGTTCTATTTCCTGTTGTTATAAATCAAATAGCAATGGCACACGAAGATCTCTTAGACTTTCTACTTCAAAACTAATCCTCTTGCTACCAAAAGGCAACCCAGTTTGGGCCAATAGGCCTCTTAGACATTCTACTCCAGAACTAACACTCATGCAACCAAAAGGCAGCCTAGTTCGATCCAATAGACATGTTGTTGTCTTCCTACACTTCTAAACTTGTAGAACACGCGAGACATAACCTAAGGCGTGGGTCCGTCCGCTGCACTGGAT
>SDVV010022213.1:0-12990 GCA_016164225.1 Gammarus roeselii | reverse complement strand
ATATATACATGTAACCACCGCATAATATGTAGCAGCCAATATCAACATTTTAGTTATCTCTGACTACTCAGCCCACCTATCTCAATTGTTGTGATATGCGGTGGCATGTCATGTCATGTGGAGGCCTTTATTAACATGTTAGTTCACTCTGACTACATAGTCTACCACTCCCAATTGTTGCGATATGCAGTGGCATGTCATGTTGTGGCCTTCATTAACATTATAGTTATCTTTGACTTCTCAGCCTACCTCTCTCAATCGTAGTGATATGCGGTGGCATGTCATGTGGAGGCCTTTATTATCATGTTAGTTCCTTCTGACTACATAGTCTTCCTCTCTCAATTGTTGTGATATGCGGTGGCATGTCATGTGGAGGCCATTATCAACATGTTAGTTTAATCCGACTACTCAGCCCACCTCTCAATAGTTATATGATGGTTCTAAGAGTCGTGCAGACGTTATCAATTTGAATATCGAGCAGTACCTCATCATGGGGTACATCGTCCTCTTCAAACATTTGCTAATTCAGTATCTCATCATAGGGTATATCGTCATTTTCAAACGTTTGTTAATACAGTACCTCGTACAGGGGTATATCGTCCTCCTCAAACGTTTGTTAATACAGTACCTCGTACAGGGGTATATCGTCCTCCTCAAACGATTGTTAATACAGTACCTCATACTGGGTTATATCGTCCTTCTCAAACGTTTGCTAATTCAGTATCTCATCATAGGGTATATCATCATCTTCAAACGTTTGTTAATACAGTACCTCATACAAGGGTATATCGTCCTCCTCAAACGTTTGCTAATTCAGTACCTCATCAGGAGTACATCGTCCTCCTCAAACGTTTGCTAATTCAGTACCCCATCATGGGGTACATCGCCCTCCTCAAACGTTTGCTAATTCAGTACCCCATCATGGGGTACATCGCCCTCCTCAAACGTTTGCTAATTCAGTACCTCATCATGGGGTACATCGTCCTCCTCAAACGTTTGCTGATTAAGTACCTCATCATGGGTTACATCATCCTCAAACGTTTGGTTATTCAACTAACGAAACATTTTTCTGTACAATTTTTGTCCATCATATTTTCGATGTGAATGTTTTGATTATTGGAGATTCGAGCTAGTGAAATAGAATCGAACAACATGCACGGAAGTTCGAATTTAATTACAGCTGAATTCGATTCACTTTAATTTCATTCGTACCCGCGATTTCCATTCCAGCGAGAGGTGCCACTGACAATTTCCATTTCAACGCGAGTGCCACTGACGATTTCCATTCCAACAAGAGGGCCACCGATGATGATTTTCATTCCAATGAGAGGGTCACTTACGATTTCCATTCCAATGAGAGGGCCACCGATGATGTTTTCATTCCAACGAGAGGGCCACTTACGATTCCCCTACAGTTATTGGCTGCACGTGGAACAATGGTGTGCTTCATCACAAGGCTGCTGTACTCACACTCAATTGACCAATGGTGTGCTCCATCACAAGGCTGCTGTACTCGCACTCAATTGACCAATGGTGTGCTTGATCACGAGGCTGCTGTACTCGCACTCAATTGACCAATGGTGTGCTTCATCACAAGGCTGCTGTACTCGCACTCAATTGACCAATGGTGTGCTTGATCACGAGGCTGCTGTACTCGCACTCAATTGACCAATGGTGTGCTTCATCACAAGGCTGCTGTACTCGCACTCAATTGACCAATGGTGTGCTTGATCACGAGGCTGCTGTACTCGCACTCAATTGACCAATGGTGTGCTTGATCACGAGGCTGCTGTACTCGCACTCAATTGACCAATGGTGTGCTTGATCACAAGGCTGCTGTACTCGCACTCAATTGACCAAAGGTGTGCTCCATCACGAGGCTGCTGTTCTCACACTCAATTGACCAATGGTGTGCTCCTTCACGAGGCTGCTGTTCTCACACTCAATTGGCCAATGGTGTGCTCCATCACGAGGCTGCTGTACTCACATTTGTCATAAGGGAACATTTACCCATTTATAATCCTACAACGCACGCTCATGTAAAATGATAGTGATCTGCCGCGCCCTACGGGGGAGCCTATTATGACTCACGTTGAGGCTCTGGTGGAAATGAGGCCCAAATCAAATCAGATAGTGATCTGATAGATCCTACATTTAGACGTTACAGGCCTAAACCATGGAAAAATGAAAGGTAAAAATTGATGAACTTGTTTTCGAACTGCTGCGTTTGGTGAATGTTCTGTTGACGACCACTTTACCCTTTTTTTCAGAATCAATTTGCTGTAAAATTAAAATGTGTTTTATTTGGAACAAAAATAACTCATTTCAGCGTTACACTTGCCCTTGGTTCCCTGAACAGAGTTACAGAAGTGCTTGGCTCACCGATCAGTGTTACAGTAGTTGTTGTTCTACTAATCAGCGTTACAGCATTCCTTGACTAGCTGACAGCGGTACAGAAGTCCCTAGCTAATTGATCAGTGCTACAGTATCCTTGTCTCACTGATCAGTGTTACAGTAGTTGTTGTTCTACTAATCAGCGTTACAGCATTCCTTGACTAGCTGACAGCGGTACAGAAGTCCTTAGCTAATTGATCAGTGTTACAGTAGTCCTTGTCTCACTGATCAGTGTTACAATAGTCCTCGTTCTTCTAATCAGCGTTACAGCATTCCTTGACTAGCCGACAGCGGCACAGTAGTCCTTGGCTAACTGATCAGCGGCATAGTAGTCCTTGGATAACTGATCAGCGGCACAGTAGTCCTTGACTAACCTGTCTCAACGAGCATCTGCGAAGTGGCTTTGTATTGAAACATAGTTTATCTAGCATCTCTAAATTAGGTTACACTCGCCGCCTCAAGTGCAATGGTTATCGTTATACCTTTCGAACCATCATTAGACGTGCCAGATTAGTTCATTTAATTTTTAATTGATGACGATCGGAAATTTCGCGTCTTGAAGTTCAAATATATTCTTCAAAGAAAGCAGCAAGTTTGTAGGACATGAACGATTGTGTTTATTTATTGAATTGCTCATTTATTATAATTATTATTAAGTTGTTTTTTGAATTTTTTTGTTGTATTTTTTGCGTGCTAGCTTGTATCTTTTGATAATGAATTAAAAAGCTCAACAAAAAAAGAAATTCAACAAAGAGATATGAAATGTAATATTTCTTTACACGCCGAAAATAATATACTAATGTTGTGAGCTTTTTATTTACGGTGTTAAAATAAGTTAAAAAGGTGCGAAGGTTCCAAATGAAAACGAGTTATTTTATAATATTATTTTGAATTAAGAACAAAGTAACAGGTCAACAGGTTAACTCTCAATCGAGCATGATCAACGATTGTGATATAATCAGACCCAAGAGTGTGAATATGGGAAAAAGATAAAAGGAAAAGAAAAGGCCACCCTCCTCCCGAGCTGTTCTGTTATGAAATTTGGGGTCCCATACAATTTACCCCTGCAGTCCTAAAATAATATGGGAGGGCCTTGTTTATGCTTATGGAATGATCCTCCAATAAGGGAACCAATCTTCAATTTGATCACTCTTAAGGGGGCGTGGCGTCCCAATACCTTGATTCTTATTGGCACAAAAAATAAACTTAGGCTGTTAACTAATTTACAGGCTTCTCCCAATTGTCTGTTAGTTTTAGGGTTACCCTGAGCTTAACACGGCCCCCTCTACGTTATTGGATCCCGGCCACACATGCTGAATCGTCGATTTGAACAGGATGCCCCAAATTTCCCTACACTTGTCAACGTCTCCTGGTCATGTAATGCCATATGGGGACCAACTGTTGCCGTTTGCTAGAAGAAACCCTTTGGAGGGGAAAAGAGAAAATATGCAAGGCCTATGATTTCATCGTGTAACTTAAGCTAGGGTCAACAGGCCCACACTGCCTCTCGGGCAGTGGGAAAGATTTACGCGATCATAACACCACCCTTCCTTTATTGAAGGAAAGTGTTCTTACTTTTATGCCTCTGCCCTGGCAAATTGACGGAGTTCTCCCTCGACGAGTCATTTGCTCGACCCGTGGATAGCTCAATGTGGGAAAGCAGGCTGGTTGTGTTATTAGTATGTAATTGTAATGTCGAGAAAAAACAATTCTCTGAGCGTGCGACTACTTGCAACATACAGGATTTATGGCATGTATCGTACGGTACGATCAATTGTAGAAAAAAACTCGATCCAAGTGTTATGCGACATGGTTGCATATTTGATGTTACTGAGATTGCTGCGTGCAAATTTTTATTGAACATTGATATTTTGCTCAGGGCGTGCAACCATGTCGCTGGACAATTTGCTGTACCAATCTTTACAACGTTTTGCCTGTTGACAGGGGCCGTGGGAAGATGGGATAGAGACTGTCTACTAGTTTCATTGTATTATTTTGCTCCTTTCAGCGTACGTTGGTTAAAGGTACCGTTGAACTAACATAAGCAAAGAGGGAACAAAGCTTATCAGCTTACTATACAATTCGGGAGACATGACTTATAGACTAATTGCCGTACATATTATTATGGACATAGTAAATGTCACACGCAGATGACAGGTTGTGCCTCACACATCTTAATAATTACATGGTTTGACCTCTTCTATTAATGTATTCAATAAACTGAACTTGGATATGCATCACTCTAATATTTACATTGGACACACTGCATTTCACGTTTGATCAAAAGGCAATCGTTCAAATTGTGGCCTTGATGTGTTATGTTTTGTTTACTCTTGGTCAACGCGTGTTGAACGCATGATTTGCGGGTATTTTATTTTGCTAAGTCAGTAAATTGGGGTTAACGGTTTTGAAATTCATGATGCTCGGTCTACTCTCTCGTATTCCCACGCAATGTCGCTCGGAAGTTAAAGTGGACTGCCGTTCGCCTATTTTTCAAAGTATTTGTCCGTACAGTTACCACGACAAAGCTAAAACATTATGAATTCCGATCTTAATTTATGTATCAGGGGTCTAGTGTGAACTCAATCATACCTGGATTGGCTTTGCCTGTTCGTAGGGCAGTTCTCGCTTCTCCAGAAGAAGATTGCTGGCTCGTTTTTTTAATATGAAAAAACTAAGACGGTTCACTCTTCTATTTTCTGCTTCTAACCCGAGTCAGTGATTGTCGTTTAGGAACGACTTGCCTTCGTCTCCCTTTATTTACCGAGCCATCGCATGATTTGTTTTGTCATTGGTTTGAGTGTGTTTGGTGACGGTTTGTTCATTCATTCCTCTATTCACGCGTTCGCTCGTTTCACACTCACATATCGCATCAGTCCAACTTGCACATCACTTGCTTTTGCGTTTAACTCGTCACACGACGGACATTTCTTGGAATTACGGACAGTGGTGTTCCCACTTGAAAATACCATCTTGACAATTGGACTATAATTTCCTGAAATTGAATGCCGCATTTCTACGCAGACCTGAATGATACACGACAATTTATCGACAACACACGAAATCGAGTTTACATGAAATATTGAAATTTATAATAGCACATCGTGTGTTTAGACATGTCACCTAACTAATTGGTCATAGAAATTTTGTATGAAATTTGAAACGGAAAAGCAAGACTATCTGAACTTTTCTACAGAACGGGACAATGAATAATTTTTGGGGGAATGGCCCAATGTCGGATTATTTTTACATCTATCGAGCTCTACCGCGTGTCAACGTCTCATTTGAATTTCTGTAAATTATATGTGTTATGCATTTTTCAACCAGTGATACATTTTTTTTCAGTGATCGATCAAATCTTAGTTTTCATCACCAGCTATCTACGTTCAGTTATCACAAAAATTGCTTATATAATACAATAGAGAACTTGTATACTACACCGGTGAACTACGGGCTAATTGTTATTAATTATCCAATAATGTATTCGCCTAATTTTTTTTTAATTATTTTCTGGCATATTTTTTAATTTCTGTAATAAAATATATATATTTTCCTGTGCGTTTCAGGATTCACTTTCCGCCACCGCGATCCATTTTTCTTGAATTATTTACATGACAACAATTCCGATGAATAGTGCTGGAACAACAGGTCGAATAATTTACGCGCACCTACTTAAATTCACTTCAAACTAATTTTGGACTCATTTGCTGATTCGCTGGCAGATATAATTGAAAATTTTTGGAGGTCGTTGTAATTGCTTTTATATTCACGAACTCTCTAATTTCACTTCTTACGGGAGAACGGCATATCGCGATATATTGCACTTGATTTGATGGGTTTCTGGTTTTACTTCTTATTGCTTTTAGTTACTTTCAGTTTGTATAAATTTGTTTTTGAAGTTCCCTGCAGGCTGTAAGGTACACCGTCCCAGCGGCACATTTTCCTGGCTGCTGTCTTGTTTTGGCCGACGTGATTGTCTTTGTCTGTCCTTGTCAATCAGCTGGTCGTGACCGTTGACTATCGTGACGGATATGGCTGTCCTTTGCAATGTCATGCCAGCGATAGCCGGTTGCCGTGCTGGCAGGTAAAAGGGTTGGGGTGACAGTTACTTGCTGGCAGCGCAGGGGTAGTCGACACGTTCCTCTCTGGTCAACCCCTCACGATTGCCCGCTGTGTAGGTCTCCTCCCGTTCTTCCCTCATTGTTGCCTATGTTTATCTTTGGTAACATGGGTCACGAGAGGCAAGGCTAGGATCTCAACGAAAGCGTGTGTAAGGGGACTTGAAGCGTTTTATTGTATTGTGATGATTTTGATTTGTTTTAAAGAAGTGATGATTTAATTTGTATTACAGTGAATTATTTAACTTTGATTTGTTTGCTTCAACATCCCACCGCTGCCATCAGTGTTGTGAGCTATTTATTTACGTTGTTAAAATAGGTTAAAAAGGTGCGAAGGTTCCAAATGATAACAAGTTATTTTACTATATTATTTTGAATTAAAAACAAAGTAACAGGTCAACAGAATACCTCTTAATCGAGCATGATCAACGATTGTGATATAAACAGACCCAAGAGTGTAAATATGAGGAAAAGATAAAAGGAGAAGAAAAGGCCACCCTCCTCCCAAGCTGTTCTGTTATGAAATTTGGGGTCCCATACAATTTACCTCTGCACTCCTAAAATAATATGGGAGGGCCTTGTTTATGTTTATGAAATGATCCTAAAATAAGGGAACCACTCTACAATTTGGTCACTTCCTGATAGCGTAGCGTCCTAATACCTTGACTCTTATTGGCACACAAAATAAACTTAGGCTGTTAACTGATTTACAGGCTTCTCCCAATTGTCTGTTAATTTTAGGGTTACCCTGAGCTTAACACGGCCCTCTCTACGTTATTGGATCCCGGCCACACATGCTGAATCGTCAATTTGAACAGGATGCCCCAAATGTCACTACACTTGTCAACGTCTCCTGGTCATGTAATGCCATATGGGGACCAACTGTTGCCGTTTGCTAAAAGAAACCCTTTGGAGGGGAAATAGAAAAATATGCAAGGCAAGGGATTTCATCGTGTAACTTAAGCTATGTTTAACAGGCCCACACTGCCTCTCGGGCAGTGGGAAAGATTTACGCGATCATAACACTAATTGTATCATTAAATTGGACTTATCCAGAAAAGTTGTACAAAAATTTATTTATTGAAAACCCCGCAATATTTGTGTGGAAATTTCGACCTACTTCAAATCGATTTGACAGCATCGTCGAACCGATGAAAATATGTTCCTTGTCCCACAAATCGGCCCACAATATCGCCCCATCATGTTTTAACCAAAATACGGTAAATTTTCGGGTGAAACACATGCTTTATGAACTTGGAAATATTCAATTAAAAGATCTCTACAAGCAAAGAAAATCAAGATATAGAGAAATTGTTCGCAATTTCTCGTACGCGAGCAAAGAATAATATAACGAAATGTATTTATACAAGATTTGAAGACATATGATTCACTCAAAATTATAGAGAGAAAGAACGTAAGAGTACTCCTACAATATAATAAGGGAAAAATATTTACAACTTCAAATATATTTGACAGCATCGTCAAACAAATGAAAAAATGTTACATATCACATACATCGACCCACAATATCGTCACACCATGCGTGACCCATGTAGTGATCATTTTCCGTGTAAAAACATGCGATGGGACATGAACTTGCAAATTTTAAATTACAACATCTCTACAAGTATATCAATTCAAGATGTAAAGAAATTGCTCAACAGTTCTGCATTCGTAGTCCAGAATACACTAACGATATCTATGTAAATATGATTGCAGACAAAAGTTTCACTCGAAATTATTGAGAAAATACGTATGGGTATCCCTTACAATATTTTTAGGAGAATATATGAACTATTCCAAATCAATTTTACAGCATCGTCAGACAAATTAAAATCTGTTCCTTATCACACAAATCGACCCCAATATCGTCACATCATGCGTGACCCGTGTTGTGAATAATTTTCGCGTGAAACACCTGCTATGGAATATGAACTTGCAAATATTTTATGAAAAAATAACCATGTCTATTTAAACATGATGTGATGACAAAACTTTTAATCAAAAATGCCCCTACAATATTTTAGGAGGTTCATGTGACTTACTTCAAATCAATTTGGCTTCATCGTCCAACTAATCAAAATGTGTCCTTCATCCCACATTTAATCGTTTTCGTCTTATAACGAGTTAATTAAATGATAGTGAAATTCCTCGGGAAACACAAACCGTAAAACAGAGCCGAGCAGAAAATGAATTGAAAAGCACAACAAGCAAAGCAGTGAAACAAGAAGATGAGAAATGGAGTATTTCTTCACACGACGTATAGAAAATAATAATTATATCAATCTCAATTGGACTTATCCAGGAAATGTTTACAAAGGTAATTGAAGGAAACCGTTTGGGTATCCACCTGTAATATTTGAGTGGAAACTTCGAACTACTTCAAATCGATTTGACACCATCGTCGAACCGATGAAAATATGTTCCTTGTCCTATAGATCGGCCCACAATATCGTCCCATCATGTTTGAACCAGAATATGGTGAATTTTCGCGTGAAACACATGCCACATGAACTGGGAGATATTGAATTAAAACAGCTTCGCAAGCGAAGCTGATCAACATGTAGAGAAAGTGTTCACAATTTCTTCATACGCAGTAAAGAAAAATATATCGAAATCTATCTTCATGAGATTTGAAGACAAATTATTTACTCGAAATGATGGAAAGAAATATATAAGGGTATACCCAACAATATTTTAGAGAAGAATATGAACTTCTTCAAATCTATTTGACAGCATCGTCAAAGAAATGAAAAATATTACTTATCCCCTAAATCGACCCACAATATTGTCATATCATGAGTGACCCATGTTGTGTTCGTTTTCCGCGTGAAACAAATGCCGTGAAAGATATAGATATAGACACTAGGCCTAAATCCCCCAGCGAGGGGGGTGGCCGGCGGCATGGCGCACCTCACATCTCATACACTCACACTCGCACATCATAGCTCTTTTGCGCAAAAGGGCCCGGCCGGGGACCCCGTAACACACCCTCCAGGTCATGACTGCAGTTCAAGGCCAGTGTCGGCAGCAGGGCCCGACAGCAAGCTTGGTTTACCCCTGCCTCGTCATGATGACCGGGCCCCCGCCCGGTCATCCATCCACCCAAACCCCAAAGTTCGGTCACCCTCTAGGCATACGTCCACTCGCCTCTAACTTCAACACCTTTTTCCCCAATCTCCCTTCATCAATCCTCACCATGTTCCCGAACCATCTCAGATCACGCAAATCAACTCTGTCTTCTAACTTGTTCACCATCCCCGTTCTGATGCGAACCACGTCGTTAGTGAACCTGTCTCTCAGCGGCACTCCAACCATGCTCCTCAAACATTTTATTTCGAAAACATTCAACCTTCTCTCCTCTGGTCTCATCCCCCCCCCCAAGTCTCAGCTCCGTACAGCACAGTTAGCACAACGACACCCTCATACAGCCCTCTCTTTGCTTCCATCCCCAACGTCCGGCAGCTCATTACGCTCTTCAAGGCACCCAACACTTTACACTCCTCGTTCACCCGCGAATTCACCTCAGTTTACACTAATTCAGTCTTCCCCACATGGAAGCCCTGATACTTAAGAAACCGATTTTTTTCCAACAATTCTCCGTTTAGGAGGACACTAATACTGCTCGCATCGACAGTCTTTGAGCATCTCATAACTTTACTTTTACCCACGTTCACTCAAAGCTTCCTCCTCTCACACACTCTACCAAACTCAGACACTAGCCTACATAGCTTCTCCTCTGAATCCGCAACCAGGGCCGTATCATTCACAAATAGCAACTGGCTGTACTGCCAACGCCACTTATTCGCTTCCAACCGCTCCCAGCCACGACCCAGCACACTCGCGTTCACCTCCCTGACCACTCCATCCATATAGATATTAAACAGCCTTGTCTCAGTCCCATTTCCACTATGAACCAGTCACTCAGCTCGTTTCCCACTCTGACACATGCTGCCAACATAGAAACTCCGCAACACCCTCCACGGCGCTTCCATGTCAATCCTGTCCTATGCCTTCTCCAGATCCATGAAAGCCCAGAACACGTCCTCTCCCTTTGCAAGGTAGTTCTCATAGACCTGTCTTACTGCAAAAATCTGATCGGCACACCCTCTACCACTCCTAAAGCTACAATGTTCCTCTCCAATTGCGCAGTCCGTACAGTCTTTAATCCTTTTGATCAGCATTCTCCCGTACAACTGACCAACCACACTCAACAGACTGATACCTCTCGAGTTGCAGCATTCATTTTTATTTCCTTTGCCCTTATACAGCGGAACAATGCAGAAACTACGCCACTCAATTGGTACCACGCCTACCACAAAACACAAGTGCAGTAACCTCACCAACCATTTGACAATTGTTACTCCACCCTTTTTTAGGCTCTCGATCGCAACGCTATCCAAACCAGGTGTTTTCCCTGCTTTCGTCCCCTCCACCTCCTCCTGCACCTCTTCCCTGGTAATGTCCGCCACAAGTCTTTCTTCCAAAACTGGCATCCGAGCACCACCACCTACAGCAACAATGTCGGCCTTTCTGTCATGCTCGACATTCAACAACTCATCAAAAATCTCGGCCCACCTCTTCCGTACATTACCACTTTCCAACAACAACTGGCCGTTTTCATCTTTCACCACTTCCTCCTTTCCGGTCTCTCCCTTTCTCACCCTCATCACCTCTTTCCAGAACATCTTTTGGCTCTCCTCACCACCCACTTCACCTCGATTCTCCTCTCTTTGTAGCTTTCATACGCCACCTCCGACTTCACCGGCAACCACTTCTCAAACGCTCTTTTCCGTGCCACCGCCAGTTTGACCTCCTCGTTCCACCGCTCGCAGACTTTCCTTCTGCACCCGCCCACACGGCGCGCACCACACACCTTCTTTGCACATCTCAGCAACGCATCCCTTAACGTCTTCCATTCTTTCTCCACATCTCTCAGGTCCTGTCCTTTCACGTTGTCATATTCTTCCATCAACGCCTGCTGGAACTCCTCGGCTCTACTTTTCACATTCAGTCCACTGACTTTCACTACCTCTCTTCCTCCTCCCACTCGTTTGTTGCTCTTCCACTTCTGCTCCACTCTTAATCTTCCTTCCACCAGCAGATGGCCAGACACTCCTACACCCTCCCCTCTCAACACCCGCTCATCCAACAGCCTACCGACCACTCTCCTCGATATCAGCACAAAATCCATCAGTGCTCCCTCCACCATTGCACCATGGGCCATACTTACCCATGTGTACTTGTGAATATCTCGCTTTTTGAACAAACTGTTCCCGAAGGTATGGCGTTCCCGGTCATTTCTACCGGGAACGCCATACCTTCCTATCACATTCTCCACCACTACATCTCCAACTCTCGCATTAAAGTCACCTAATGCAACTACATTGAAATTACCTCCAAAACTCTCAATACACTCACTCAGGTCAGTCCAGAATTACTCCTTTTCCTCTTCACTCCTCTCGCTGCCAGGTTCGTAAGCACTCACAAATGCCCATCTTTCTACGCCTAACTTAACTTTCACCCACATCAATCTTGAGGACACCTCCTTTTATTCGGTCGCGCTACTAGCCAACCGATCACTCATAATCAAGACCACACTTTCTCGTGCCCTACCTTCATTCACACCTGACTTTCTTTCACTTACCACATTAAACTCACATTCGCCCTTACCTTTCAACTCAGTCTCACTCAGCGCCAACACATCTAACTTCCTACTCACAAACATCGCACCAATCTCCCTCCTCTTAACATCATTCGTACTACAGCCACGCACATTCAGCGACCCTAACAATAGGGTCCGGAGAGGCGTGTGCCTCTTCTCCTCCCGCTCGTCTTGCCGTCTTCAAGGAAAGGTTTTACAAAGAACGGGATTCCTAGCCCCTTCGCTTCGCCCCTTTTAGTCGCCTTTTACGACACGCAGGAGTTACGGTAGCACGATTCTACTCCCGGACACGGAGCGCCCCTTAAGTCGCCTTCTACGACACGCGGTGGATACGGTAGCAAGATTCTAAAGCCCAGGTTACAAGGCAATGAATGGGAACGTGTAAAATGAGGTTATTCCTATTATTGGTAATGTACTTGCGCTGGTTGCATGCAAATGATCCATCTCTGACAATCAGGACTGAAGAGCAAGCAGACCGCTTTTTGGCAGAAGAAGGGCTGCTCACAGTTGATTCTGCTTCAGTTCCTCCAAAGGCCTTAGCATCTTTCCCATACTCCATTTCGTCCCAATGCAATCGTTCTTCCTTGATTGACGGTTCATGTATACTTTCAAATTCATCCTCTTCTTTAACTAACACACCTTCTGGATGACCATCTTGAGCAGTAGAAGCACCACGAGAAAGCAATGCTATGCAGCTCATGTCATCTTGTAACATTGAAACTGACTGACTGCGGCAATGGGAGGCGTAAGGTGTTTTGGCTCCAGGCAGAGCAGAGGCACAAAAACATCTTGGAGAAGACAGGCTGATCGATA
>SDVV010022212.1:0-12990 GCA_016164225.1 Gammarus roeselii | reverse complement strand
GAACATCCACACCGTTCCTCAGTCACACCAGCCACTGTCATATCTGCCAGTGACATTCTGGCGAAAATCTGTTTCAGCCCACGTCAGAATCAGCCACCAGTCGTACCATTTTACCGGTTATCACTTAAATGAAACTTTTCCTGCCCAACCTAACCTAACCTAGGGTACGTGTTTCTAACCCACGGGGCAAAGGTACGTATTTCTAACCCGCGGGGCAAATATGCGTATTTTTGTAGGGTACGTAATGCCGTTTTTTACCGTTTTTTTTATTGAAGTTTCATTAAAGTGATAACTGTTAGGTTGGTACGCCTGTTTCGGTGTAATGACAGTGGCAGATATGACAGTGGCAGATTTTGAAGTGGTGGAAAATGCGTGTGGGCTGAATCATTGATAGGTAGAAAGCACGTGGGCTGAAAGATTTTTAGCGGTTATGACAGTGTCCGGCCATGACAGTGAGGTGAAGTGGAGTGGCGGTAGTGCGCGTGTGCGGGAATAATTTTAGCGCGAACGCTGGGCTCCCGTATATTTTATCTTCGCTTGAAATAATCAATAGAGCCCTCGGTGCCTAACTTGTTAACATACACATATTTCGCATTGTCTAGGAAGTTCCGGCTCCGAGTTTGTGGAGCGCCCATTACGATTTCAATCATCATTACATCAATACTCCATTGCACAAGCGATCCGAACGTTCAAGCAAGAAGTTCTCCGCGCAATTTGTGCACGCAGGCAAACTATAAAAGGAATAAAATAAAACCGTCGCGTCGTTTCGAGTGGGATGCATTCAGCGGACACGTGCAAATGATATTACAACCACGCTTGCCTTAGGACGGTACCACGATGGCAATGTTGGCTTAAGACGGTAGCACGATGCTAATGTTGGTTTATGACGGTAGCACGACAGTAATGTTGGCTTAAGACTGTTGCAAGATAGTAATGTTGACTTGAGACGGTAGCACGATAGTAATGATAGCTTAGGACGGTAGCACGATAGTAATGCTGGCTTAGGACGGTAGCACGATGGTAATGTTGGCTTTGGACGGTAGCACGATTGTAGTGTTGGCTTAGTACGGTAGCACGGTAGCAATGAACGCTTCTATTTCATAAGTAACTCAGTGAGTGAAGCGGTTCTCAAGCGTCTGTGTGAAGAAAAGCCTCATACGTAGAGATAATCATATATATATATATATATATATAAACACGAATATTTGCATAATATATACGTGCGTTTTTATAATAATGAAATAAACCCACTTTTGTAAGTTTAAGACTGGTTTTATCAGGTAACAGTTTCGTAGAGTCAAGCTCTACATCTTCAGACTCCAAATGCACAGTGATCAAAAGAGTATCATTCAAACGACTATATACTAATCGGTGCCGGTTATTGACCCGACCATCGAAAGCATTGGAATTCGTGAACAAGGAGAGATGAACAGCATCGTGGCTGGCCTGGGCAGGAAATGTGAACTATTGTAGGTAATTAATCGCGTACAGGCTCGACCGGTAGCAACAGAATGACTTCAGCGGATTATAAGGAAGATTGAATGTTTTGAAATTACATTGACACTCTGTTGAAGCTCGCACATTTATGTTGCGATCAATGTTCTTCACTAATCGAGAAAATGAATAAGCTCTTCTTATATTATTTTGATGTTGAAACAAATTATCAGTGTAGATGATGATTAAATTATTACATTCACATGGAGTATGCCTAAAGCAAAATCATGCATGTACAATGAACCTCGGCACGTGTACCCACATAAAGCCATTACACGCCTGTACAAATTTATACAAATAACCGAGTACACACGTGCAACCATTTCGAAGATGTACGCACACCGATATCCTTGTACACACTAGCACCAAAACAGCGATTCTGATCCACAGAGCAAACACAAAGAGATTGATTTTTTTTTGCGCCACCTGGAACGAGCACAATGTGGAATTATGAAAGATGATATAACCAAATTCAATCAAAGTTTCAATAGTAGGATTAGTTTTAAAACATTGTATACATCATATCTGAATGTTTTATAATCATTATTAGTCTACAGTGCACATGTCAACCTTTCGCAGAAATGCCATCACAGGGAAAAAAGGATCACCGCGCGCATCGGGGATCGATCCCGGGGCCACTACGTTGACAAATAATCTGACCACCTTACACGTTATTAACAGAAAATATGAAAATACATATATTTATTAGTCATGAGCAGGAAATATTAGTTACAGTATATAGGGAATTAAATACGTTCAGACGCGACCTGCAGCAACAGGATGAACTCAGCTGGGTTATTATGACAATAGATTGCTCTTTGAATTGACAATTGATACTCCATTGAGGCCTTTACATTCATGTTGTGATCAATCTTCTTCATTATAAAAGCTTAATTACTTGGTATTAATTTTAATACTGAAAAAATTATCTGTTATGAGGTTTAACGCGTAGTGGATGAATAAATGAATATATCTACATATAAATCACCAAACGCATAACCTTGCATATACCATCGTACATATACAACATCAGCACATGTTTACACACAAAGTATCCTTAAACGCCTAATAAGATGAATAACCTCAATCTTGAGGTAAGAAAAAGTGAAATGATATGAAAAGTCCCAAAGTCTAACTAATTTATACGCCAAATAAACATCCAAAGGCTTATGCAAATCAATATCTATGAACATACATGTTAATTAGCAACACAACAACGATGCGGATCCATGCATTGAAATATATAACAGTAGAAAAGAAAATTAAATATCACAGTTCACGATTCACAGAAATTACGCAGAAGATTGACTTTTTTGGCATTACATGGAACGAACACAACGTGGAATTATAATAATAATTCCACAACTTGTCAATTCTTACGTAATCCCATTACAAAACCAGCCTCCTCAAATGCTGGTGACCGAACCATTGAGGATAAATGACTATTTGGCCGCGCCTCCAAACATGCCAGAGGCAAGAGATCAGTTTCCAATTTGTTTTTCAAGCACCTAAAATACTGTCGGGTTCCTAAGACAGAATAAATACGTATCAATTATAATACGAGTTGTGTCCTCTTCTGTACCATCAATCAGATGCCCATTTAAATACCATGTCACACTATCCTATAGGTATTCATGCCCTTGTTCACCAGCCTGCTTGGCAAGAAGGGTTATACAAACGTCGCACGAGCGAGCCTTCTCACTCTTGATGCGAATGGAGTGACCAAGAATAATGGATGCAAAATCGTTAGCCAACGTTTCGCACACGATGTCACCGGCAGTTTCTTCACGTAAAGAGTTGTCGAGAAATGTAACAGACTTCCAGCAGAAGTTGTCAACAGCGCTACAATCGAAACGTTCAAGTCACAGCTAGACAAATTCTACGAAAATTACCTCTAAATAGTTTCCAGCTACAACACTCACTAGAATATCCGTGGAAAGCGGTGTCATGCATTGACACCCGCACGCTTGAATTAGTACGCTTCAATGGCACTATCACGTTAAAAAAATATGCCTGAAGTTAGTACTTTAGGTTTCAATGATAGAGACCGAATTTTTAATTTCGCGTTTTATTTATACTTAATTTAAATCAAATTGTATGTAGTTAGGTAAGTTTTTTTGGTTGTATGTTAACAGCTAAACGTCTGGATGA
The DNA here is from genome assembly GCA_016164225.1 of Gammarus roeselii. Classification (NCBI taxonomy): domain Eukaryota; kingdom Metazoa; phylum Arthropoda; class Malacostraca; order Amphipoda; family Gammaridae; genus Gammarus; species Gammarus roeselii. Next base: position 9,345 of record SDVV010022212.1, on the reverse strand, counting down.
AATGCAAATGTGTAAATACATACTATAAGTCATACAATCTCGGCAAAAGGACGAAACGTGAAAATAAAAATAACGGCTCTATCTTTGTAACCGATAGTACCTGCTCGTTAAAAAACGGTGTCCAGCAAAGACACCGGTCAGCATTGGTTTAACGAAGAATGAAACAGTAACAACGTGGGTTGGTGTCTTTCTTTTCATATGCTGATTGGAGTTGTTTCGAATATCATCGTTGAATGACATTTTCTTCTACAACTTTTCTATTTCTTGATCTTTTATAAACAGAAAATACACTGACACATCATGCTCTCTTGGACGTTGTACTTCAGAACTCATCTATTTATTATCAAAAGGTAAGCAGGTTTTTATCAACAAGTTCTGTTGTTGCCTTCTTACACTTGTTTACACTTGTAAGACTCAGCTATGATGACCGCAGTGCTGCTCTTGTACGGCCAATTGCCTTCCCAGTCTCCTCTGATCGCGCAAGATCGTCGCTCAGATATTTACGAGCGATCTTTGACCCTCCATTGCCTACCTCCTCCACTAATGGGTGCCTGGAACACAGCGAGATAGAGAGGAGACGAAGGTGTGGAGGGAAGACAAGAGGCCACTTATTCGTGAAGCCTAATATTTTCGACGGGTTCTTACAATTATAAATGATGATTATTCCCTATCCAGAGGAAGGTTGATTAAAAACATGACATAAAGTAGAGAGAATGTCAAATGATATTAACGATATTATAAATTGGGTTCATCATCGAAATTATGTCGTTGAACGAAATTAGGACACAATATATGTTTTTTTCGCAGAGCATCCATATGTGTGTATAAGGTATCATTATTCGCAGATATCACTTGATGTTATTATTACACATGGGATAAGGGATTTTCAGGTAACTGTGTTGCCCATTATGCGAGTAATAAATAACAATTAACCGGGCTACATTCATGACTAAAGAATTAAAAAATGAAACGACGGTAAATTGTGTAGTTCAGAATGCTAGACTCCCTGGCATTCATTTCTATTTGTTTTGTTTACGTAGATGTTATTCGTACTCAATAATCTAAGCCTGCAAAAAATCGTGGAATAATACCTCATCGCTACCAGGTTTGCCTCATTACTGAATGATTCCTGATCTTGCCAGAAAATAGTCACATTTCCATAGTCCGGATCCGGGCTGAATCGTTTTTCATCGGTGGAGTAGCACTATTTTCTTCCGACGGCATAATGGATAGCGCAAAATTGTTTATATGTTGCCATTGCCAATGGAAATGCTGCTAGAAATATTCGATGACAGCTTAGCATTGAAACTTAATTAGGTTTCACACAAAAGTTGTGTCGGTCTGTTATGCCGATTTGCAGTATTCACCTTTTTTGCAGAGAATTAGCTGAGCTCGAGCGTAAATCGCTCAAAGTCTGCGTCCGATTCACCGATACTTCAAAAGAAAAAATATGTGATGTGTATTACCATTCTTTGTATCGACTATAACGCTATTAAATTGCCTAATTTTATTCGAGTATGTATTACAGCGTGATTATATTAGTAAGAATTCGGTTAAACGAGATTCATTTATCACCCACTATCTCATCCTTATGAGATATTTGTTATGTTAGGAGCAGCATATCATGCAGCTTATCGTATCATAACACACGTCAAACGAATGAACTAGGAGAGCGAGTGTTTCAATATACTGTTATATCAAAAATCGGATGATTCGAAGGGCGACTGTAAGATGACCTAAGCTGTGCCCTTCATCGACATCAGAAGAGTCGATACTCCCACGAACCGCCGACAAGTAAATGAGGCAGCAACATGCAAGTGGAAACGTCCCTGCCGACATGAGAGCATCGCCCTGTCTGAAGGTCAGGTGCAGCTACGCTGTACCTGACCCTCTCTAACCCGCTCTAAGGAAACATATACACTGATGAAGCAGGTATAGTGAGACTGAGCTGTTATATTGCTACTTTCAACCTCGAAATGGTGAGTGAACACACGATGTTTAGGCTCTACGAGAGTCAGTCCAAGCGCGGTGCATTATTTGTCCATAAATAATTTCCTAAGTTTTTTCAGATCACAAGTCTCAAACTGTGGGATCTTTGAGTTTATTCCTGGTATGATACTTAACGTTATACTTGAATTCGTATTGACATGACATTTGATGTCACCTTTGATTGGATATTTAAAGTGATGATTGAAGAGGTGATTTTATAACGATGGTGAAAGATCAGCTCTGAAAGTGGTTGTAACCAGACTATTGACTCTCTCAACTCCAATTATTCTCCTCATAGTTTTTGCATTGGAATCATTTGAAGTGGATATTTCTTTTAGCATACAAACATCACGCTAGCACCTTGATTGATTTTAAATATATGAGAAAGCTTAAATCTAAATTATTCCAGAGAAATAATTTATAATTGATTGATGACAAACACATTGTGAAACATTTCGTAACATACATTAAATAACTCCTTTGTTTTCCATGAATCTTATTAACAATACGTTCTTCATCATCAACCATCAATCCTGTCATCCTACGTAGAGGTGAAGAACTCAGTTTTGTGATCGAACAGAAACTAAGTGATTAATATTATTACTTTGCATGGCATGGGAGGCATGATCAGCATGCCACCTCCCCTGTTAGTTCATCCGCTAACAGCCGAGACGTGCCACAAATACCTGCGCAACAAATAGAGCGCAGTCGTGGGCCAGGAGATGGTTCTCATCACGCTCTCCTGTAGCCTCGAATGGATGGAAAGACGGGAGTCTCTGGCCCCATGTTCATAAGAAGTTACTCGTGAAGGACTTGTATGCTCCAGTGAATGATACTTATCATGCCGGTAGGAAAGATATGTGGAAACGTAGAAAGTATTTTGCATATTTTTTTCCAAATCCAGCGCATGCGAATGCGAGCGGTGATAGTAACATAAATATAAACATAACCTGAACTTATATACGAAGTCAATGATACTGACTTGTATTTAAGATTCCAGATTACAATCCTTTCTCGGTATGAATCTTTGAAAACTCATTACTTTACAGGTTCAACAAAAGTCATCGTAGAATAACGGCAGAAAATAACAAGAAAGCGTGGAAAGCAACGTAGTCATTATATCTCATTGGAACGAATAAATGGTATAGCTACGTATAAACATGATAAATTATTATGATCCTTTTGGGTTAAATAGCTTGTGACATTTAGATTTTGAGGGAATTTTTCATCTTAAATTGAATCATCGCTGTATGAGCATGTTTTGTTGCCGTCACCGCCAAGTAATAATTGTTCAGGTTGTTAAACCAAGCATACGAAGACATTGAGGGTATTGATCCATGCTTTCTTCCTTCTTATGGACATTTTTGTTTCTAATTATTATTCCATTATAAACTGAAATTATATAGCGGATTGTTTAATTTCCTATTCGCCGAAAAAATCACAGCTCCTCTTACTTTTTCGCATCTAGCACGGACTTTTGTCTCTCACAACCCGTTGACCAACCAGCAACTGTGAGTCAACGTGCAGTTTTCCTCCAATCATTGCCAGATTAATCCGGAAATTTGTATGACACATTTTATCACGCCTGAGTCTTTCAGGGACAAATGTACAGACGCTTCAAGGAAGGAATGTGCAGACGCTTCAAGGGAGGAACGTACAGACGCTTCAAGGCAAGAGTTTACAGACTATTCAAGGGATGACTGTACGGACATATCACAGGAGGAATGTACCATGCATAGAACATAAACTATTTGTACACGTATTCTGATGAAACAATTTATACCCTGGAAGAGGTATTTCTACGCAAGCGTTTTTTTCTCATAACATCTATTTACAGGTGAATCAGCGTTCAAATATTGTAGGTGCACCTCTCTGTAGTTTGGACTGTAACCCCTAATTCCTCATTAGGCATCCTAGGAATCACTGCAAGAGAAGGATTGCGCGAAGTGCTCTAATTTTAAATATGTAGTTAATACGTATATTGTTACCGTTTTTGTTGAGCATTTACATTGTGTTACTGAATTTCATTATTGATTTGAAGAAAAACGGCTTTGCTCTAGTGATCTTTTCTTGGTCTGTTTTCAGAAAAAAATAAACATTCCGAACAAATAAGATCACAATTTGGGAAACTGAGATATCGAAAATCGCTTGTTGATGAGACTGAATTAATGGACGGATACTGTTCACATGTCAATTATTTCCAACACAAAGAACGAAACATTATTTTATGGAGAGTAGTATGTTGCTTTACCACCTCGTGACATGTCTGTCTCGAGTCAGGAAGGTTAACGTCTTTGAAAACATCTGCAGTTTCTTCTTGCTGCACTCATAGTGTAGGTGGATACACGCACACATTCACATATGCTAATGAGTTGCTGATAGTTGGAAAAATGAATGTGTATGCATCCGATGCAGTGCACCTGTAATACGCACCTGGCTCAAATTCCGTTTTGAAAACAATATCAATCAATTACCCGTGAATTGGAAAAAATAATGAGGAATACACATATTTTTGTTTCACTGCACTGCAGTGAGGAGCTCTTTTCTATGTCCCAAATTGATCATACGAGTAATTTCACTGATATATTAAAAATAGATTAAACGAACTCACCAACCTGCTCAACCAGTGCAATAAAAACCTTGTTCTATCGATTTCATTTAAACTTCCCAACTATGACACTGTAAGTATTTTTGTATCTAGATACGCTGTAAAAAAATGACCGTCGCACCTACGGCCGGCGGTCGTTCATTTCGGAGGCCGTAGGGTTGAAGCTCGGAACACCGGTCGACGGCAGCGAATTTGATGTCATTTTTGCCATATGTGTGACCGTAAAATGACGCTTTCATAAACTAATCGCCGAAAGAGAAGCTAGTCGACGGCTCGTCGAGCCTTGAACGTGGAATCTCATCCATTGCCTTGCCTCTGAACTTTCGGGTGATATGGATTTGTAGCACATACCTCAATGATCGATGGTGCGATAGGATTGGTCAAGTTTATAATTCTGGGCGTGGGATTATTACATTTGCTTGTTTCACTATACGCTGCTAATCTGTTAACTTAGTTGGAATATGCTTTCACTGCCTCTAGAATACACTCTAGAGCAAATGAAGAAACTGAAGAAAATAGGAGTGAGTGAGTGCAATCATTTATGACAAAGGAAAGGTGACAACACACTTCATTGTTTGTGGGATATCAGAGGTGTCGAAAGACTTCTCTAACAACATTTGCTGTGGTCTTGAGAGTTCCTGCTTGCAAGGTTTCCATAGAACACCTGGGATTGCGTCTGGCCCGTGTGCCCGGGTGCCCGGGTGCACCGTCGCTACCCACGTCATCGATCGCCTCCGCAATTTCAAAGATGTCAATGTTACTTTCCGTCAGTTAAAATTTAGATGACCTAAATAATAACTTTTGTGATGATGAATAGCTGTGGCTTCACCGGTGCGAATAATATTGCTACAACGTGCCGTCGTTTGACGACTATGTTGCCATTTGATAAATGAAAACTTAGTCACTACAGAGAAAATGTTTAAATTCAGAATTACCGATTTATGACTTGTAAGTGCGTCTATAGAAATTCCACTTCATATTTAGAATGCACATACCCACCGTTTGAAGGTATTTAATCTATAGCCAGTAGGTTTATAGTCATTCATGTTTAACACTGAGAACAGCACAGAATTCATTGTAAAAGGACAACTCTAAACAGCAACCAAGACGATCTGCCACACAGATTGCAACACTACCACATGTCATATTCCTAAGATCACTCTTAAATAAAAGGTAATATTCCATATTTAGCTAGGCAGATGAAACATTTTAATTTCGGTGTGTCTCAGTCAGGCCAATGAAGAGTGAATCACAATCATATAGAATATTTTGGATGCACTTTATTGTGTCGTATTGACTGGTGTGATGACTCCCTTGTAAATTTAAAAAGTAACACTTTTTCAATTGATTGTGACATTTTGTTCGATTGTTCGTCAAACGAATGTTACTTCTATCACCACTTTGTTGGCGCCTCACACATCGGAAGGGAAATCTGATTTGCAAGGTTTACGTTGTATTATTCTCGACCAGAACATATCCCTGTTCTAATTGCAGTCATTTTGTAAAGCTTTCTGATCACGGCCTACAGCGACTGGTACTCCAATGTTGGAGCTTAATTGGAAAGCCCACCAAGTGGCTTCTCCGTACGCGGTGAGTTTTTAACCGGGTTGGGTCTGTGTTTCTGCTTTAGGGAAAGTGCAATTGATGGTATATGTTTTCGCCCCCCCCCCCCCCCCCATCCACACACCCAGTTCAACTGAAATGAGTAGAGACACGTGGAAAGGACCGTCACAAGAAGCTGTTCAGGCAGGCACGTGGGTTACTTAAGGAACCCATTCCGTTGCAAAATGCGCTCCTGACGAGGTCATTATTGAGGCGAACGTCAACAATTCCAACAAACATTTCAATACCGCAGATGCTTCAATAGTCTCACCACTGAGAACAATGCGAGTTGAAGAAGCCTGCATAAGCGATCTTATTTCACCTTCATATTGATCTATGTTTTTTGAAGCTTTTTTGCATTTAATCCATCTTACTCGTGTTTCATCTTTAACATAATATAATAGAGCTAAACTAATGTTTCAACTGCAATCAATAGGTACATATCTATGTATTATTATGACCGAAAACCGTTTACACTGAACTATTATGCAAGCGTAGCATCATTTTTGCCTATTTATAGGGCGTCCAACAAGAAAAATACCTGATGTTTGAATTAGTAGCTTAGGCCATTGAGCGCAGTTCGCAGTGTATAACAACATTACGGCAACATTCCACCATTGTTTACATTGCTGTCTGCTGCTTTAATCTTGTACACTTCGACTCACAGTTGGCTCAAGGTAATAACAGTCAAGTCTCAACTTACTTTAGTATCTGCTGGAAGGAATAGTAAGCGGAAAAACACAATATTATTGAACAAACTGAATAGAGCATCTCCCCGCGGGACTTAACGCGGATATTGGATAGTTGTGTTGACACCGTAAAACGGTTTTCGAAAGACTCTTGCCACGGAAACACCGCTGGTATCGTGGTAGACTAAACCCTATTTATTACAACGAGATCTGCGCAAAATAAAGAAGCATTTGTCAAGGAAGACAGATCTTACATATAAACATATTTTATTCATGCAGAGCTCTGTGAAGTTCACAAAACCCCTCGAAACCGATTGTGGACCCCATTAGTAGATAATAGAAGTCCTCAGAAAAAACCTCCACTCCCTAACTTAGAAAGTTATCTGCACTGATGAGACCCTAGCGACACTTGACGGACGACCCTTACTGATGGGCGAAGGAGGGGATAAGAAAAGAAGACCAGCGTCACCAGCGATAAAGACGGTAGCAGGGAGGAGGTGGGGTGATGATATGAGCAGGAAGGATTGGAGACTAAATCTTAAGCTGCTGTTGCTGCTTCGTCGTCAGCATTGTATTCAATCACAATTAAAACTCGCAACACTCAGCCCAGGTGACTGGAGTGTTCTTGGCTTCGATTGAATTTACAGACGAAATTATCATAGAGTAGCCGCCTTTCTTATCCGCTAGTGTCAATCATGACATCTTACTGAAAAAAACTTTCACAACTGAACATACACACATCCTGGTTTGAAAGCTACCTCAGGCATCGAACCCAATCTGCCTCGTTAGACAGAGAGAAAACATTTTCTCCAAGACAGGTAATTTTTGGAGTTCCATAAGGATCGAGTCTCGGACGAATTCTTTTCCTTCTGTTTATTAATGACATTAACTGTGGAAACCATCGAGACAACGCCATAATAACAATATATGCTAATGATGTTCAGTTGCTCTTCGTGAGACCGGCAAACCAGAGTAATAAGCTGAAGGAAGACGCGAAAACTGCATTTAACCACATAACTGAATGTTATTCTTCAAATGGGCTCAACGTTAATATAAAAAAGAGCAAGTGCATTATCCTGGGATCAAAATCAAATACAAGGAGAGTACCCAATAATTTATTATTGACTGTATGCGTACAAAAATCTCTCTCGAGGACAAAATCAAAAGTCTAGGTCCTTTGACCTTTGGACATCATGCTGGAAAACTGTGTTCCAGTCTGAATGTCAAACTCCTGTTTTTCAATCGAACGAAGAAACTACTCGACTTAAGGTTAGACTACTTGCAAACAATGCTCTGATCTTATTCCATTTAAACTACTGCCCTACAATACAGCTAAAAATGCACAAAACATTACTCTCAGACATTCAACGTAGCATAATCTTCACCGCAAAGGTAGCTCATGACGGTAGCTTTTAAAAAAATGTTCACGAAATGCCAATCCTACAAAAACTTGGCTGGCTGAACATTCATGAACGACTAGAGCTCAGTGAAGCTATACGAGCTTTAAAAATTCATAATAAGCTCTCATTCTCTAACAGTATTGTGTTATCAACGCGTAAAGCGGTCAATCAACGATCTACACGGAACGGAAATAATATTGACACTGAGTTCAGAAGAACAGAGACTGGCTCCAAAGCTTTCACTATTTTAGGTCCAAAATTCAAAATTGCGCTACCGTATCCTCTTTCAAGAAGAAATACACCACTCTTACTTGCCCGCCGGCAGAGGGTGGCAAAGTGAAACAACAGATAGTGCTGAGCAAGAAAGAGATCGTGATAAACTATATTCGTAGGCTCGCACAAAACAGAACACAAAGATAAAGTTTTCAGTGACATGAAGCAAATATTACGGTATCATAACATCTTTTTGACTTCAAAAGAAATCGTAACGCTGTTAATTGGTTTGTTCGTTTGTGTTGGCAACGGCTCTCACACTCACGCAGACCCACCCGTACCGTCCCATTCTTAGCTACCCAATATATTGGGCTCTGCTAATCCGAGTTGGGAAATCACACCAATTATCAAACAAAGAATTTCAATGTCATATCACAACACCTAATGTCATCAAGAAATAGTGCATATTTATTCAGCACTTTAAATTCACTGTGATAGCTCATTCTTCGTTACATGTTTTCGAAAAGAGCAAGATGTGTCCCTTCTGTTCATACCCTGTCTCAATTACTCATTTACTAGTTATGACTAGTTCTTAGGCTTAAAATTATTTATATGCTGATTTGATGGTAGTAGCTAGTCATCAAACGTAATTTTATAATTACAGTGTAGCTACACATCGATTGAAAAAATAACAACATGTCGTTTTGCTGAATAAATGGATCTTTCCTCATATTAGACGGCAAGATGCAGATACATCCGAACTAAATACCCAAAAGTGTAATAACATGAACAAAAATATCTTTCTCCAAGATGGCCTCAGCTTTCGCGTGAACATGAATATATA
>SDVV010022211.1:0-12990 GCA_016164225.1 Gammarus roeselii | reverse complement strand
GGAAAAGGCGTCAACATGAACAGGAACCCGTTGATTTATGTACTGCAAAAAAAAATGGAAGAAGCTCCTGAGCTAAAATCTACGCTCCAAGCATCTGCTTTGGCTGAACAGAAGCCACGACGCCCCACGATTCGCTAAGCAGGATCACGTGTTTTGAGCCCTCCTCAAGCTTCAAACAACACTGCACTGATACAAAAGAGTGACTCCACCATAACACCTGCACCTGCGCATACTACCGGTAATTGTCAACCACAACCAAGCACAAGTACTGCAACATTTGCAGTACCTTCAAGACCAGTGCTAAATCCGATTTGTAGTAACACATACACACAGAGACAACAGCAACGTCCAGCTGTAGCCTCTATCTTCAATGCTCAAAAACACGGACCCAGAGCACTGAGCCACTGCAACAACAACAGCAACACCAAAAACAGCTGCTAGGGCAAGAAGAGCAGAATCAACAACATCATCAACTACAGAATTAACAAGAGCACCAGCAACAAGGGCAGCAGCAACATGAACAGCAGCAGCAACAACAGCACCAACAGCAGCACCAATAACAGCACCAACAACGTCAGCAAGACAGTGTATTGGATAGTGCTGATGAAGTTACTGTATGCTGGAGTAACATAGACGCAGATCTGGCTGCTACATTGGATAAATATCTGTTGCCTCCTCCTCCTCCTGGTAGTAATATTAGTAATACATCAGTAGCTACAGACGTCCAGGATTTCCTAAATCCTGAGCAGGTTAACGTTGAAATTCGTTTCGGAGTACCCCTAGATGAAAACAGAAAAAACATAAATTCTAGGTTCAGTAAATTAACCCGTAAGCTTCATAAAAAAACATAGTAATGATGCCATGCGCAAATATGTGTAAATCGTAGGACATTCTGCACTATTTTAGAATTGTTTTTTTGATATTTTAGACTCGTTTTGTTTCAGTGATGTAACAGTTTTCGCGCTATGTCGTTTCACGTTGTTTGCTTTTTTTTATATATTGAGTGGCAGGTATTTTAGAAAACTATGTTCATCTGGTTTTAATATTTACACGTTGCTAGTAGAAAACTGTAGGGTGTTGCATTGTGTTCTGTGTTTTTAGAAGCGCTTTTTTTCATGCGTCATAATTGGTTTAAGATGTTAACTTTAAAGGATTTGTAGATGACATTAGTAACTGAAGAGTTTTTGCGTATTTAGAAAACTTCCAACCTTCTTTACGATGCGAGTAGATAAATGTAAGCTGTAGGATGTTCTATTATTATAATAAACTTATCCTATTGACCACCGTAATAGGAATTTGAAAAAATGTGCATTGGGAAGAACATTGTTACTGTAACGAAACCCATAAAAACGATGTAAATGATTCTATGTAAATCAGATAAATATATATAATTGACCATGATTGATTGTTCACCTGTAATATGTTTTCGAACATGCGTGGATGTTGTGCCAAAACCCTAAAATTGTTCACCTAATTGTGTATTTAAATCCATTAATCTATATGTATAAATAAACCTTGTTTCCTTGTCTACAGAAAATTCATCTGAAAAAACGTGAACGTATCTGCAGCTGTTTGTTTCTTAACATTGGATCCTGACGAATCTCTGAAAAATATATACATTAGATGCGAATTAGTCATATCTTTCAAAAACTCGTAACGACCGCACATCCAGAGATAAAATCGCTAATTGTCATTGCTAAATTGAGACCCACTCGAGTAATTGTCTCTATGTGGTTACAGACCCCATAAGCAATTGAACAGAACATTTCTTAACATTTAATCCTGACGAATCTCTAAAAAAATATATACATTAAATAGGAAAAAGCGAGTGGATATGATCAATAATATCAATCATGCAGTATAAAATATCATGTAGCAACAATGCCTTCTATTCAAATGCTTCATTCAAAAACAAACATATTAATATATGTCATGCCCTCCTACCGTGCGAAATATTCCTAAACAATCATATATAGCGTTGACACGACTTAATAACGTACATCTATATAATCCGTACGTAAGCAATCGTAAATGAAAGTAATCAGATACCGTGAGGAAACTGAAATTTCCCGTATGGAAAACTATATCTCGAAATAAAATCTTTGTGTGACGTTTAACAGATTCAGATCATTCGGATCACCCACTCTCAACTTCCTGGGTGGTCTCTCAAAACTTGCGTTCTTGGTATCTCTATGTACCATCAGTAACTAACTTGACCACAGGAACAATTTGTCTTAACATATAACTACAGTGTCCGAGAAATACAGCGCCTGAGTCAGACACATTAACAAATAACATACTTCATAACAATTACATTCGATAATAGGTTCAAAGATCTAGTCATCCTATATCTTATTCCTTCACATCCGTATCATGAAGCTATAATTTTGGCCTATCTTATTCCTTCAGTAGGCTGTTTCGTACCCCCTAATTAAGGCCTATCTAATTCCTTCAGTAGGCCGTTTCGCAGATATAATTTTGACCTATCTTACTCCTTCAGTAGGCCGTTTCGTACCCCCTAATTAAGGCCTATCTAATTCATTCAGTAGGCCGTTTCGCAGACATAATTATGGCCAATCTTATTCCTTCAGTAGGCCGTTTTGCACACATATACTCTACTATTATATAGTGTCATCAAAATTTTTTCTCATTATGATTGATCAACGTGAACTCTCCGGTGATTTCATGAACAACCCTACACACTATTCGCATAGCGAATTGAATAGTTTCAGTGTTAATATAAATGTTGAAACAGTTACCGAATTTCACCAGTAAGTTCCCAGGCGATCCGTGTAACGCATATAACAACACACTGAGCGCGTTAGGTTTAAATCACTGCTATCATAATTTAAAACTAAGACGCGTTGATGATGGAGGAACAGTGCTGGTATACAACACCAATTCAGAAGAAACAGACGATACACTCTCAGCCGAAAAGACAGGAAACGTAGGGATAACGCTTCAATGTGACTCTACTATAGTAAGGAACAGTGTCAGTATATGGTTCGGACATACCATTGGTAATCTTTCAGTAACAAAACATAGACGTGTGTTTACAGATGTTCTGCAATAAACATTGAAATGAATACAGTTCAAATCACTGAGATATTGCGTAGCAACCCAGTTACAGAGAAATATTTTCTAGGTTGTTTTGCATCTAGTCAATTGTCTGAAATAAAATAAATCTAGGAACGATTTTTTTATAACTATTATAATAAAATCAAATGGGAAGAGTATGGGACATTTGTAGTTAAAAGGGGGTCTAAAAAAGCAATCTAGAGCTATTCGGACGGGAGTTAGCGGCGCAAAACGTGCAATTTAGAGTCAGCGTCGGGCGGGACTGGAAGGCAGGCAGGCGGCTAACGGTTGACTCATTCTGACGGATGGACGGACAGCTTTCGGATTATTCATAAGGTATGTTAATACCTTATAATATTTATTATTAGGTTCTTATATGTTATTAAGTTGTATATTTTTATTTACATATAGGTATTTGCATTTCAATGCTGGGCATACTGTATTGCAATTCGTTGCATGTCATGTTGCATACATGCATCTTCAATGATGCTCCTCAGAATGTTTAGGGGGGTAATGACAACATACATTTATAAGATAATTTTTATTGATATTAAATCTAACAGTTACATAATAATTTGCACACAGTTCCCGCTTGCACGAATGATGATTTCCGAACACGTTCATGATGAATATTTTCACCCATGGTAGCATTTCTATGTCGTTCGATATTGGTCAATATACACGTTGCATAGATTCAATTAGTTCAATGTTTTTATCAGTACCCTTGCGCTTCGTTTTACTTACTCCTGCAGTAACTCCTTCATTCATTTTTCTATGTTGCGAGCTATCCGATGAGGGAAAATAAATACAAAATTAACAGGTGACTGGAACATTCCTTCAAAGGAGAAGATCCCGTTATAGAATATTTTTATGATGCAAATTATCTGCTCAGGGTCAGTAGGATTGTCTTTATCTATGGAAGCATTTCGTCATAATTCTCTCGCTTTGGCAAATTAGGTGAGATTGCTCCTACCTGTTCTTGTCTTATCAGTTATTTCCGTGGCATGTTTGCTATGTTTGAGTGTATGTATCGTTACATATTTATTTCTGGTTTAAAACTCTCTATATTTTTATGCACATATATGTTGATATTAATATCTAGTTGGGGTATGATTGACGCATTCGGAGGCTGGTTGGATGCTTGCTACCAGTCTGATTTTGAATATTAGGCAATGTTCTGTGTGTTTTCCTATCTATTCATTTCCTATGTATATAATTTTTATATGAATAGTACGGTTTATTAGTCTGGCAGTTGACGAGTTGATGTTTGTATTTTGGATTGATGCAGCAGCTTCGTTACGAGAATCTGTATACTCCATAACGCATTATCCAGTTTTAAACCTGATGTTCCATTGGCGCGGTGTTCCAATACCGAAAGTAGCTGAACGATATGGATGTATTGTAAATTACTATATTGTGTTATGTATACTTAGTAATGATCGGTTGATTTATGTTGAATGTGTAGTGTTTTTTGGAAGTTCTAATAGTTATCTCATACAGTTATGGGAATTTTGGGATATTTTAGGCTTGCATCGTCCATGTAGCTCACTATTTTAGGCATAATTGGTTGGTTATTGCATTAATCTTCTAATTTATCATATATTGAACGTTTTAGTATTTGTCTTTGAGTTTTGTATGTTCTCTGTACAGTTTACATCTTCGGTGCATGGTATTGGGTATTTATATACAATATCGGAATATCAGGATATATTATGTTTGTATCTGCAATGCTGAACATTATTTCAGGTATAATTTAGCTACATGTTGTTTATTTTGATTGTTTATATATCTTCTTACATTCTGGTACAATGTTTGACGCAGTTATTATAGATAAAGAAGATCCCATTTGTTACAAACTTGATCTTGCTGTTAGGTAATTGTATGTTTATTGTAGGACCATTCTTCAATATTTAGGATGAGTTAGAGGTGTCCCATAGGCAAAAGCTCTTTGCGTTTACGTTTATTTCCGATTTACTATGATGGATACCATAGTGTATTACAATTTTTTTAGTGTTAATTAGAGCAGAGTGAAGAATTTTATTAGACTATTTTTTTAGAGTTATTGTTATATGATTTTTTCCCACGATAATCATAGGAATGTATGTTTAAAAGGTGTAAATCCATTTTGCATCTCTGTGGAATTTTGTCACTGAACCCTAGCAAGTGTGTAGCCTAACGTTTAAGGTGACAATTTACTGGATGGATGGGTCCTGGTGTAGAGGCGGCTTTCACTCTTTTGGTGGTCATTTGGAGTTCATCCATGTTCAACGTGATTTTGTAACTTTTTGTGGATGTCGGTCTTGAATTCCGTGAGTTCGTTAGAGAGGTTATGCGATAAGCTGCTAATCGTTGTAGTGATTCTTTTAGATCGTCAGTGAACAGAAACCCAGTTTTTTTTAGCCACACACTCTTTGAGACTCATGTCTGGCCTATTTTTGACCAGTGTACCTGTGTATAGATGCTTGGTTATGTCCAGGATGTGACTTTGCTCGACGTTGTTCAGAGATGATGGAATATACAGATGCATGGTATGTCTGAGGTATTGTACCGTGACTGGGTGTTGCCTCTAAACTTGTGATATCAGTGGTAGTTTGCTAAGAAGTAACCTATTAAAGCATTGTAGAGTTCCTTGTTATGACACAGTGGGCTTTGATTTTCTCCTACTAGAGGCATGGCATCAGTTAGGTCTAGGAATTTGTTATAGATTTGAACAGATACCGTAGTATTCTTACTTTATTATACACGAACTCAGTGTTTAAGGTCAAATTTTTTTTTGGTATGACGATCTTAATCATGAACTAGATTACGTGGGATATTGAGTAGGATTTATCATCTGGGTGTGGTAGGATACACCGTATATAATAGTTAATCAATGTTGCTTAGGGTAGAGTAGAGAATCTCATTTAGCTATTTTATTGTTGTTGTTGTATGGTATGATTAGTTATCATAGGAATATATATGTATTATGTATAAATTCGCCTAATTTCATGGAATGTTGGGTATAAAATACACTCAATTGGATGCAACGATCTAAAATATTGATATGTTTCACCTATCGACACTGTATTTGGGTCCGATTCCATGTCGTCTTGGAGAATCAGTACCGGATTTGAGTAGAGTTAGTGTTAAAAAAAATCATTCATTTAATGTACATCTCAATAATGTTACCCGCTCGTATGTCTTTACTAGATGCTTATTCCCGCAAGTTTTACTTATTTAAATGTATGTGATACGTTTGCAGTTGCACACTTAGAAGTTATTGATAAATTCACACTTTGTTGTGAGATTGCGTTCCAATTCTGAATATCTGTCTATTTGAGCGTTCACAATATCCACTATAGCATTTTTCACTAAAGGTTTGCGATGATGGCCTTAAACGGAACTCATTCAAACCAAATCTAACCAAGGATTATATTTTTTCCCCGTTTTCATACTTATTTTATGCATGTCTTCGTTGATTTAAACTTCATTCATATCAAATCTATCCACTTGACTCTGTAGTTTTACCAATCCTAATCAGATTGTGTGCCTGCATTTATATATATTTCACTTTGCTTGTTCTAAGTCCAGTAATATCGACTAGTTTCAAAAAATGTTAGGCGGCAATCCCTCGTTAGTGGACTGTAGAGTTCAAAACGTTTATGTAAGCTTCCCGCAAATGTCAGTGATTGTTATGAATATTAAATCGTTAGCCAGTTTTATGTATGGTTTTACTATTGGAATAAGATTTATGTTGTAATGTTGGATGTGTTGTTCCTAATATTTTCGTCTATTGTAACGAATATTGAATAAATCCACTCCAACATATTTATAACAGATATCTTATGTAGGGTCGGCAGTCAACAAGATCTAGGATATAAATCATATCTAGGGTACATGATTAGCGAAATAAATATCATTGTACGACAACCTTGATAAGTTGAAAATGTATAACAAAAAAATGTACGTATCAAAATTTCAATAAAATTTCAAATTTTTAAGGTATGACAGAGCCAAGTCGATCTATTGAAATGAAATCTTGGCTCCGTCATCCCTCGAAAATTTGAAATTATATTGAGATTTTGTAATTTCATTTGTTTGGGATACATTTTTTAACTTATGTAACACGTACATACGATTGTACATACACAATCACATACGTACACAGCCCCATACACATACTTACATACAGAGTTGATGACATAGACGAGCAATATTATACCTAGTGTTTTGCGAAAAACGTATGTAATCAACTTATAATGGCTAGCTGCATGCCGTGAATGGAGTCAGTGTTACGTTGAGATCAAGCGGAGACACACGTTTCGTCATAAAATAAATAAAAATTAATATTCATAGCTCAAAAATTTGTTTACAAGTGTTGGAAGAAGAATGAACAAATATTGACTAGTGTTGAGATTATCAGTTATTTCAGAATGGTTAAAACAAGAATCAAATGAGTGGGAGAGATCATTCATATATGGATGCAGGAAAAGGGAAGTCGGCTTTGGGTAACTAATGTCGATGAGTTCTAGTCGTACGTAACAAAGTTTAGGAATAATAAGAAAGCAAATCTCGAAATTGATATGATCCAAGTGGAAAATTATCGTCATGACTAATAAAGCTGAGGTAATGGTGTGCAAATTATACCTAAGGACAAAATAAAATCTGGATCGTATGCAAAATTTCTCAATGATGCAGATCAGAATGACTTCGAATTGGAGAAGTTTCGAATAATTAAGGTTCAAGAAAAAGGAGCATTACGTTTGTGGGCTTACGAGAACGGAACAGCCTTCGGTATTCGCATCAAAGATATAATGGAGTTTATGAAGGATTTTGATAGGAAACTGAAATATAGTGATAATGGGTATGGTTGGATGTACGAACCATGCTGTTCAATCAAAAACGAGATAGATGTTATTGATGATGCCAGCAAGGTCTGTAAATAATGCCAATAAATACTAATAAAACTATGTGAATCTTCAATAGAATGTTTATATTATACAAAACTCAAAAGTTAAGTAATGAATTGCATCATCGTGTCAGTCGGAGGTATTATCAAACTGTCGAAGTAGTAGGAGAATATGTTTCAAGGCGTGAAATGATGCCATAGACCCAACTCGAGGTAAATGATCTAGATGTGTTACAGATTGGTAGGATATAAATCAGAGTCCGATCGGATCTTGAAACGAAGTCATCGTCAAGAATATGAAAATTATACGAAAGAAAAGGTAAATCAGAGATGCAAGTCGTCAAAGGTTGTAGAGCCAAGAGGATATTCTGAAGTAAAATGAGAAAAACATAGTGTGAGGCCCTGTGTCCGTTTGTATGAAATTGGATGCAAATTTGAATTTTTTGTAGCATTCAATCCATCCTAGTTTGAAAGTGGGGCCCCTCTGCTTAATAATATGGGCCGAGAGTGACAACGAAATAAATAACATGCATGTTAAAGTGATAATTAGAGTCGTCTGGAGGGCTTCATATGTATATATCAATGACTGAATACCGTACACAAGGTTAGGTTAGGTCTTGATGGGTGTGAATAACATGTTGAAGTGATGTAGAATTGTGTCAAATCAAAAAAATATATGAATGACCTGTATTAATCAAACCGTCTAAGTTTGAAAATGGGTCCTCTCTGCTAACCTATATGAGTCGAGAGTGACCACAAAGTAGAAAGAATTAGGTGAAAATTTCAGAAAGAACCGTGTGGAGGGGTTCATATGTATATAACAATGATTGAATACCATATATAAGGTTAGGTTAGTTTTTGTGATGAGTGTGAATATCATGTAAAAGTGTTGTAGATTAGTGTCAAATCAAAAATCAAGAATCATATGAAAAAATAGCTATAACAATCAAACAACGCTGAAATTATCTAGGAAAACGGATAAAGTTTGCTAGATCAAAATTGGAAGTGTGTATCAAAACTGGAAAGGATAGATCAAAATGTACAGTTAAGGTTAGATATTTGTTATGCATTAATCCTATAACACTGAAAATCATAAGCATGTATGAAAAGTCGATCGCAAATACATAATTTCTTTGTTACAACAGGTTAGGTTAAGTTGGGATGATTAGTTCTTTTAACATAACATACCGTGAAGCTGATTCACTCGATGAATAATTATCATACGCAAGCAGGAAATCTCGAAAGATGATAGATTATTCATGGGTCATTTGGTTAGGATGACTAAATCTTTGAACCTAATTTTGCGTGAAACTGTTCCACATTAAAAAGTGTAACTAAAAAAAATTGATTTCTTTCTTAAGCGGTAAAAATGTCTCAGACGTTAACCGATCCTGTATATGCGTTCAAAATGCGTGTGTGTGTATGTCTACATTATGCCGGTATCAACCGTGTATACGCCATACATTACATCGGCAACTGCCGACATATGCCGGCATCAACCAAGTATACGCCATACATTATATCGGCATATCCCGCCATCAACCAGGTATACGTCATAATTAGGTAGTATTTCACCTAAACGCTAATTTCGTCCGATCTACGAAAATTTGCACATAACATTTCAGCGATGAAGGGCGGTCGACGTGAAGGTGGTCGACGCGTAGGCGGGCGACGTGTTGACGGGCGATGCGAAGGCGTCGGGCTGGATGCCAGGCTTGCGGGCTAGATTGACGAGGTGTTATGTCATGAACACTTTCCATTCAATTGTATTTTTATATTTATTGTATCTATAAATGTTTTTTCTTCATTAGATTGTTGTATTGGGGTATAATTGGTCACTAACTGTTGCTCGTTATTTATATTTTTTCGGTTCTGGTAGGGATAGCGTTATAACAAATTTCTGGAGGGGTGCGGTAGAGGATCCCATCGGTAAAAAGTTGGATGCACTCTTGGAAAATTAGATGAGATTGCTCGTATCTGTTCTTTGTCTTATAATTCATTTTGTTGCATGTTTACTGTGTTGAGTGTATGTATCGTTGTATTTTTTACGTCCGGATTAAAATTCTAAATATATTCAGTGTATATAATGTTCATATTTTTATCTAATTGAGGGTACAATTGACTCATTCGGAGGTTGTTTGGTGGGGTTTTTAGCGATTGAACACTTGATACCAGCCTGATATTGAATTTCGGCAACGTTTTGTGTGTTTTCCATCTATTTATTTCCATATGTTTATAATATCTGTAGGTAGTTGGCGAGTGACGTTTGTACTATGGGTTTATACAGCAGCTTCATTACGCGAATCTATCCACCCCATAACGCATTATATAGGTTTGAACCAGGGATGTCACCTTACTTAAATAGCCAAGTTATCACTTCAATATACAGTACCGACTTGGCTCTGTCATCCCTCGAAAATTTGAAATGTTATTGAAATTTTGAATATTAAATTTGTGTTATATATTTTTAGCTCATGTAACACGTACATACGCTTGAATATACACATTCACATACGTACGTACACAGCCCTCTACATATACACAGTTAATGACCTAGGTGAGTAATGTTAGGCCGATTGTTTTGCGAAAAAAATCACCTGTAATCAACTTATAATAGCAAGCTGGCAACCGAGAATGGAGTCAGTGATACGTTGAGATCAAGCGGAGACACACGTTTCGTCAAAGAATAAACAAAAATGAACATTAATGTCTCAAAATTTTGTTTACAAGTGCTGGAAGAAGAAATCTCCGAAGATGATATGAGTCGGATCGAATAAATATTGACTATTGTTGAAAAGAACAGTTATCTCAGAATGGACAAACAAGAATCAAAGGAGTGGGAGATATCATTCATAAATGGCTGCAGGAAAAAGGAAGTCTGCTCTGGGTAACTAATGTGGACGCGTTACATTCGTGTGTAAATAAGTTTAGGAGGGGGGGGGATAATATGAGCAAATCTCGAAAATTTATATGATCCAAGGGTAAAATCTTCATCATGATTGTTATAAAGCTGAGGTAGTGGCCAAAAAATTATACCTAGAACAAAAGAGAAACTGGATCGTATGCAAATTTCTCAATGATGAATCTCAGAATGATTTTGAATTGGTAAAGATTAGAATAATTAGGGTTCATGAAGAAGAAGTAATACATTTATTGACCCACGGGAAGGGAATAGCCTTCGGTATCTGCATCAGAGATATGATAGAGTATAAGATGGATTTTGAGAGTATCCTGAAATATAGTGATGAAAAGTACGATTGGATGACGAACAATGCTGTTTAATATCAAAAAACAGGTAGATGATATTGATGATGCCAGCAAAGTCTGTAAAAAATGCCAATAAATACTAATAAAAACTATGTATGCTCTCAATGAAATGTTTATATTATCCTAAACTCGAAGGTTAAGTAATGAATTGCGAACATCGTGACAGTCGGAGGTAACATCGAATCTTCGAAATCAGTAGAAAAAATATGTTTCAAGGCTGTAAATGATGCCAGAAGACCTATCTCGACGTAAATGGTCTAGATGTGTTACCGATTGATATGATAAAAAATAAGATTCCGATCAGATCTTGTAACGAAGTCATCGTTAAGGATATGAAAATTATAGGAACGAGAAAATGAAAATTCAGAGTTGCAAGTTGTCAAAGGTTGCAGAGTTAAGTGGAGATATTGAAATAAATTAAGAAAAACATGGTTTGAGACTATGTGTCCGTTTGTATGAAACTGAATACAAATTTGAAACACTTGTAGCATTCAATCTTTCCAAGTTTGAAAATGGGAGACTCTCTGGTAACATATATGACTCGAGAGTGACAACGAAATAAATAACATGTATGTTAGAGTGATATTTAGAGTTATCTGGAGGGGTTCATATGTATATATCAATGACTGAATACCGTACGTAAGGTCAGGTCAGGTTATGATGGGTGTGAATAATATGTTGAAGTGACGAAGAATTGTGTCAAAATCAAAAATGATATGAATTACCCGTAAGATTCAAACCATCTAAGATTGAAAATGGGTCCTCTCTGCTAACTTATATGGGATGAGAGTGACAAGAAAATAAATAGCATATATGTTAAAGTGATATTCAGAGTCGTTTGGAGGGCTTCATACGTATATTGTAATGAGTGAACACCATACATAAAGTTAGGTCATGTTAGGTTTTGATGGGTGTGAATAGGATAGATCAAAATGTAGAGCCAAGTGGAGAGGATGAAAATGAATATGTCATAATTCGATAAAAAAGTATCAAATTTATGCACGAAAACTAGATCGATACAACATAATTCCTGGTTAGAAAAGGATAGGATAGGTTAAGACGCTTAGTTCTTTTCACCTAACATGACGTGAATGTGGTCCCTACTAAATATCTTGTAACAATAACAAGGGATTTTGTTCTAATAGAAAAAAAACATATATCAGAGGTAAAGTGCCTCAGATGTTAACCGATCCTGTATATGTTATCAAAATGTGTGTGTGTGTCTACATTGTATCAGTAACTATCCCTGTATACGACGTCATTATACCGTGCCCGGTCCTGCATATTCGTACAAAGCGTAAATGTGTGTACCTGGTGTGTGATATTAAAAGAAAAACTACGTAAAATAGTGCCGTGTGGAGGGGATTTGATATGTACATCGCACAAAATAATGACTAAATATCATACATATCCATCAAACTTGAATGAAAATATATAATTATTGGTTAAGTTGGTTAGAATGACTAGATCTTTGAACCTAACATCGCGTACAACTGAGCCACATTAAAATATAACAAATTGAAATGCATTAGTTCTCTTGGTTCTTACTTGCTGAGTCTCATCCGAACATGTAACAGAGCTATCGATAAATTCTGGAATCCAAACATCTGCAGAAGGTTTTTTGCTGGATTAAATTGGAGAAAATGTACTTAACTGCTATTGATATGATAAATATACAGCCCTAGTGGAGAGATTCATACATATCAATATGATACATAACCATCAAACTTGATTAAAAATACATAGCTATTGGATAG
>SDVV010022210.1:0-12990 GCA_016164225.1 Gammarus roeselii | reverse complement strand
TGTATATAATTTTACAAACCACGGTAACATCATCAATATGAATAGACAAATGAAGAGCAATTGAATTTGAATAGCAGTAACAATCGGAAGAAGTCCTATTCAAACGAATCAATGCTATTGGGAATGGTGACTATTGTATTATAGAGACAAGGGTTGCAAACAAATATCCTCCTAACGAACCTTCAAATGGAGTTTCAATGAATAGTTCTGCTCCTCCGGTCGATTGTTAGAATATTCAATAGAAGAGTTTTAGGAAACAAATGTGTTCGCATCAGCTGAATGAGAGAGGGCCATGTGTCCCTCCCCTTCCGACAGGATGCATGCATCATATTCTTGCAGAAGGAATATATTTATTATTATTTAAATTATTAAGACTCAAGGCATTAGTGATGAGAATGGATTTCATGAATGAGAATGTTTGATTTTGAACAGAAATTATTAGAGGACTGTACGGAAGGGATAAGTCTGAAATCGGAGAGAGACAGAGAGAATAAATGATTGGAGTTACTGTGACGAACACAATAAAATTGAAAAAGGTTTAGAGCTCGGGAGACCGATGTGCACAGTAGATGAATGGCGATGTGCTCATTACAAATGATATCGCTCAAAACAATACAGATAATTGAACTGAGAGGGTACGGTTCGTAAAACACAATCACAAGAAAGGTCATCTGCTGTCGAGTGTTATCGCTTGAATAATAGACCGAACGCAATGGGGTAAATGATCAGAAGACCGTCCTCCCTCCTGTTCATTGTAAAACATATTAGGAACACACACAGCTTGTACCATCAAACACTTTGTGCTCGATGTTTGGCAAGCAAAGTTGAACGTATTTGTTAATGTGTACACTCACCCCTCAATTGCCATCGCTGATGATGTTGACAGCACAACAAAGTAGTCCGTGCAACAATTGTTAACAGTCGATGATATGATGACGCCGGAAGCTCTCGATGACATATTCGACCACATTTCAAAATTAGAGAGTCGCGGGAAGGGATTTCTTTGTAAAATGCAATTTTTTTTTTCATTTTACTTTATATACTGACATGACCATCAAACATTACCCAAAAGCGTACAAATCTGTACAAAATTTATACGTTCGTTGCGAAACATTATTTCTCTTTATTCCGATCCTGCAAAGATTGGACATAACCGTCGAGCAGCCGCTGTCTATTGTTCAACACACACTCCGAGGATTGACCCCGTCGAAATGAATTAGCTGAGGCGGACGCTCACAAAATGAGGTGCAGAAATATGAAGGCATTCATATATATCTATATATATGAGGAAAAAATTGAGGTAAACTTTATACAAGTTTACGCATTGAATAATGGAAGATCTGCAGTTCTCTTTGGAAAAATTCTGGTGGGTGAAGATTTGCATATTATTATATTTGATGTGTTCGGCCAAGTTCCAAGGAGGCCCTGGCATTTGAGTGACAAGCAGAAGTAGAATGTTTGCTTTCCAACTCAGAATAGGAAAGTATAAGTGCAAGAATTGGTCATTCAAATATTTGCATATGTGACTTTCTATTGGAAATTTACAATATTCTCCGAATATGTGTCCGTTCCAGAACTTCATTCCAAAACCGCAATATTAACCCTTCCAGAAACTTCGTCTTCCCTTTTAATGAAACTTTTGCTGTCAGTTCCTTCCGGATAGAACGATATTGCGACGGGGACTGTTACAGTTTAGAAGTAAAATCAGCTTCTGGCTTTGGATTCCTACTGTGATCATAGAAACGACGTTGGCCGTTAGTGCGGTGGCTGAAGAGAGGGATTATATTGAACTCTAGGCACGCGGTACTTGATACCGATGGAAAGTGGTTAGAATTACCATTAATAATTAAAGTCTAAGAACCACTCTGCAGCTTTTTGACATCTGGTAGATTTTGGATACTTCTAATTTACCTAATGTAAATGAAATATTTTTTCCATCACTTGCCAACTTCTACTAACGGCAGAAAATTGCTTTATAGCTAGTTTAAGCCAACTGTAATGGGATGACACGAATTACAGACAACGACTCATTAGGTTGTATTCTATGAATTCTATATTCAGTCGATCATCAATCTGAGTGATGAGTTTATAATTCAACATATTTCGGTTGTGTTCTGCTGATATCCAATATCTCTCTGACGGATAGTGTTTGGCCTCGAGACAAGCTCTTCAGTAATGAATGGAGCCTCGTGAGCCACACGATGACATGCTTGTAAAAAATAACTAGAAACATTTCAACGTCGCTACAGCTCTCGACTTAGCTTGTTCGACGTCACTATAGCCCTTAACTAAGCTTGTTCAACGTCGCTACTGTTCTTAATTTAGCTTGTTCAACGTCGATATAGGCTTTAACTTAGCTTGTTTGACGTCGCTATAGCTCTCAACTTAGCTCGTTCGACGTCACTATAGCCCTTGAAAAAGCTTGTTCAACGTCGCTACAGCCCTTATTTTAGCTTGTTCAACGTCGATATAGCCTTTAACTTAGCTTGTTTAACGTCGCTATAGCCTTCAACTTAGCTTTTTCAACGTCGCTACAGCCCTTGACTTAGCTTGTTCAACGTCACTACAGCCCTTAACTTAACTTGTTTAACATCGCTGCATCCCTTAACATAGCTTGTTCAACGTCGCTATAGCCCTTAACTTAGCTTGTTCAACGTCGCTATAGCCCTCAACTTAGCATGTTCAACGTCGCTATAGCCCTCAACTTAGCATGTTCAGCGTCGCTATGGCCCTCAACTTAGCATGTTCAACGTCGCTATAGCCCTCAACTTAGCATGTTCAACGTCGCTATAGCCCTCAACTTAGCATGTTCAACGTCGCTATGGCCCTCAACTTAGCTCGCAGCCCGGAGATCCGTCTATGATTAACCTTCTCCATTGACAACGTCAACATGAAATTCTGGTTCAAAGTTTTGTTTGTAGTATCTATGTAAATTTTGGTTTTGTGTCATCACTGCATCAGGTTCTCTCGAGATATTTGATGCTTACTGTGTTGATTTGACACTTCTAGTACATGTAGTATATGAATACGAAATGAGTCCCATTTCTAAATGATTTCCCCAGGCACGACTATGTAACTCCACGCGGGAGATAATGTAGCTTAGTGAATGAGACTATGTTTTCTCCGTATACAAGACTGTTAGTCGGCGCATGTGTTATTTACTGCGAGTCTGCCACAGGTACTATACAAAGAAATTACTTCAAATTTTCAACAGTTGTACAGTTGTAGGTTCGGTATTTACTCTGAATCTACAACTGTAATTCCGCCCCAGTAGTATTCATTCTGAGTATGAGACGGTAACTGTCCCTTGTTTGAGTTACTGCATGCATCGACATGAACACCCACCCATGAGTATTTTATTAAATTCACTATGCTATTCAATGCGACTGTTCAAAATATTCATGATAAGCTGCAATGCAATGTCAATTCATAAGAAAATTATGTTCAGTGTATGGGCCCATGCTTGTTGATGAATAAGCTATCCTGTCGTTTGACCTAAGCCTCTCCGCTCGTGGGACTTCAACGTCGCTTCATGCGGGCAAACTGGTCCGAACAAGGGTATTAGGGTATTATAATTTTTTGTTTACATTTCAGATTATTTGCACCAAGGGAGATGGAAGTCAAACCATACCTTTACATTAAAGATTGAAATTCAAATATATACCGGTAGGGAAATTATATCATCTTTGTTCGCTGGCAAATACGTTATACTAGCCTTCAAGTCCTGAAGAACTCAAATCGCTGCCCTCGACGCTTTAACTATTGAAGCAGTCCTCTCCGCTTAACGGCAACATCTGAAATCATGGACACATGGAAGCAGACGCTCAACAAAAAAATCCCAAGAAAATGTCAAGCAAAACCAAAACTCTGTTGCCAAGGGGATTTCATGACCATGAAACGATTACTCATCCAAGGACTTGCCGAGGCAATGCACGTGACTGAGACTTGTTTGGTTTATCTCGTAAGCGTTAAACGAATATCATGTACTGCCTGCTACCAGATTTGTGAGCAGCGGAGGGTTATGAAAACCGCTGAATCGACATGAATTTGGTTCATCGGATTTTCATGTAGAAAACATCGATAATATTTTTTTTCATTATTAACTTTTGCTCCCGAACGGGTTTTGAAGGTAGACGAATACTGTGACATAATATGATGGCAGAAATGAGGAGTAATTAACTCGACAGCTTCCCGGTATCTCAGCCATATTCCACTATATGCTGTATTCCAATAATAGATATTTGTCATGAGATACTTCTGCACGTATGTATGACTAGTAGTCTATCAAATATTTGTGTGAAAAGCTGTAGAGAACATGAAATGTAAACATGAACTTAATCTCAATGGAAAGGAATCCATCAATCGTGCAACGAATCGGATTAGAATGAAATAATATCGACTGGAAATGGTCTCTAAACCGATGAAGTAAATCATATTTAATAAAATGTTATTTCCATGTTCTTTTCTGAATTATAATCCAAAACTACTTTAGAGACCACCATATGAATTAATTAATCGACAACTATATCGGTATGACGTTGACGCATAATATATTGTAGTATGGTCGGAGAACTGTAAACATCAGTTATTCACTCTAACTGACAGATACTTTTTGGAAAAATCATTCTGTGATAATGGTGAAGTATTTATTTCAAGCATTTTAAATTAATCTACAGTCGCTATCTAGCAAGTTCGAGCAACATTAAATCGTACAGAGATCATCTATCCCCGTCAGTAAAGCTAATTTCCATGCCGACTCGGTGTTATTTGTATGACATGTTTCATGTATTGAACTTATTGTTCTTAATATCTTATTCGTTTGCGAAGAAGAGCAGATTGAAGTGAAATTCGCAGAAAATCAATTTTCGTTGTCGTATTAAAAATATTATTGCAAAGATATATAGCCTGGATAGCAATGTACTAATGGTACCCAACCCATCGCTCTTGTTTGAACAATACTATTCCGAGTGTCATTTACCAATTAATTGTGTCACAACAACACGTTTACTGCAATGCATGATATCAGTAGGTGTAGATTGCGGTTTACTTAGTTCGTTTTGAGAAATATAATATTATTCAAAAGAATAAAATCCATATCAATATTCCCGTCCTCTCAGGTCGCTCAGACATTTCAGCGGCCCCCTCTGTTCCTGGTCCTCCTGTCTTTTTTTTTCGCACTCGCTGAGCCAGTATCCGTAAAACCCCGCCACCGTCGCGAGCCAGTCATTCACACTAGACAAAGTCGGACGGATGAGCCTCGTATGATGAAATCGACCATCATAAATGTTGAGTGATCAATTGTAGAGGTGACAGATAATGTTCCATGTTACGAGCTTACGATTTGATGACGGGCTCGGTAGAACAGCCATTTAAGTGACCAGTGAATCCGTGGACCAGTGAGGGAGTCATAGTATCACTCCCTATGACGTTGGTATGACCCAATATTTCAGCACGAACTCCCTTATTCTTAGCAAAACGATCCTCACAAGTTTAAACTAAGCGCTCTTTATCATCTGAAAGAATTGCGAACCAACAAAATTTTTTACACCTAGCCTATTGCAACCAAAGCATCCCGTCACGATCAGTTGTCCTTACGATCACGAGACTCCTAAATTGGCATTGAGCTACTAGGAGATGAAAAAGCTAAGAGAACATGTGTTTATTTGAGGAATGAGACACGGCAGCCAACTTGTTTTTATTTCGGTAGTCTCCCTAAAATAACGCTCACAAAAAAGTAGGGAATCCCGTTTCCAATCTCAAAACATTATCACATGCACGACGGCGCACTGAAACTACATATTTTTGTAGTTTCAGTGTGGTCTTCGAACTTTGATCTTTGGCATCGAGATACCTAACAGAGATGTAAAGGGGACATATTCTGTTGATTTTTTTGGATCATTTTTGCAAACTCGCATTTTCTTCAAGATCGTGTAATATACAGGTAAAATATACCATGGGTCGCGCGTTACATCTGAAAACGGGACCGTAATTTTTACCGTAATTTTAGCAGTATATCGTCCTATAACTATTTCATTGTAAGATTTGTTGCTTGATGAAAAAAAGACCGTTTCAAATCGTGCACCAATGAGGATAGATGGAGATTGGCAATGATGCCCAACTCTTTACTACTCAAATAAGACGACTAACTTGACATTATGTAGCAATCAATCTGTAACACCTTTCAGTATCTTTCTCCTATGGTGAGTGATCAAGAATCGTTAACCTGCACCTTCGACAGTTGATCACCAATACTATGCTTGGTAATTGATTTTCCAAGCGTTGCACGTCCGTGAGTCTTGTTATGGTGTGTACCAGTCATTAAACTCAGATTCAACAACACCATCAGCACCGACAGAGATGAGATCCGGTCCAAACTAACTAACCTGCTAAAGGCCAGTGGCTGAATGCAACACTTCTGCTATAAAATATGATGTGGCTATCTGCAGGTAAGCTTGACCGAGCAGCCTGAATACACCACGAGGGCGGTCTCTGCCAGCTGTCCAAAATATCTTCTGCTTAAGTTATGAACGTTTCGCACATCCAGTTTAATTTAAACTCTTCTAAGACTCTTGGCTGAGTCTTGCACATAGGGGTTTAGCCCCCAAGTTGTTAGCAAGACTTGGCAAAGTGTTTCCATCTGCTTTCGAGCGAATACAACCACCCTTCTTCTTAAGAGCGGTAACTGCGGGGTCCGTGTGATCATCATCCGGTCAATCGGCAGAAGTAAATCCTCTTAGCCGGTGGATGCCGTAACAAAAGAAAGTTCACCGTCGCCTTATACATTGACGCCAGCCCCAATGACGAAGCACGCTGTGGCACAGCACCTCTAAATCACCATCAACAAACTTGACTAACACCTTCTTTGTGACCGGCCTGTTTCTTTCCGCTTCCCGTATGTCCACCTCCAAGCTAGCCCTCGCTTGTCTACGCAGAAACTCGGTTATCGTCACCCAACTCTGTTTACAACAATCGGCCTTCCGCTTTGGCCAGCTCGCTACTTGGTCGTTGGAGACACCAATAAGAACACATCACGAACCTGACCCACGCGTGGGGGCTCAGCAGCTCGAGTATCTTGAATCAATTGCTCCAGGGCATCTGCCACTGGATTTGCGTCTTTCTGCGATAGCTGAGATGTTATCCCTGGGATCCAGCTACTAAGGATCTCGTTGCATGGCAGCTCTCACTGGAAGGCCTACACCGTCATCGAAGAGTCATACCGGAAGGTCATCGGCTCGCATCCTTATAAGCCGATGCAGGAGAGGTGGAAACAGCGCTCGCGCTGAATGGATGCAGCAAACAGAACGCTTCCTAAGGATTTCAATTCTGCATAATTTGTAGCGGTTCTCCTCTGGCACCAAGTATGGGCCTAATAATATAGTGACCAGGGGCTATACCTGAACGATAATCAATTCATTTCTCAAAATGTCAATCAGATCCATGCCCACAATGGTGGTCAGTTATGAACTCACAACACGAGTCAGTTCTTTACTCACTCGCAAACAAATTGTGGGTCACATATTGATGTGAAAAAATATGATACCGGTGAATTGTTTACAAATAATACAAGGTGCAATTGGGAAAAACGAGGGAGAAGAGGATACTAGGTAGAGACAAATTTGGGTATGAGCAGAAAAAAATGTAGTAAATCAAAATATGTTTGGCAGAGTAGCAATCGAGCCATCAAATTAATAAATGTATTTAACAAAACCAGTGGAGATGAAGTGGGTAAGGGTGATCATGAAGGGCCTTACCCACAAACAATGCAGGTGAGGTCGTCTGCAAATTGGAAGATCAACCTGTATCTCTGCCAAACGATTCATGTGAACATAACTCGGCAAGATAAAGGAATATCCGACGTCACACTTGCCAAATCAAAGTACTCGGAGAGTGTCATAAAAATTATAGGAGATATAACTAAGATTGAGCGACTGAACTTCTTCACAAGTTGGACAGCATAATGATGACAAAATTTGCTACTTCCTTCGCAAGTGCAAAATCAAAATGATACGTTCGATTAATTTGATTTTTTGTTTGTTTTTGGTTCGTATCTTGGCATTCTTTGTGGCTTTCTTTTCATACATAAAACTGATTAATTAAAAAATCTAATTCCGCCTTATATTACTTTATACAATACACATTATTTTTTCTTTTGTTAAATTGTATTACCAATTCTTTCATCTTTCACCTGTAATGGATGTACTGTTTAAATTCGTATAACTTCGTGATGGATGTCATCAGGCTTGAAAATGCGATAACGGTTGCATGACATCACTTACAAATTCGTAGAACCGCTTTACCATTAAACCCCAGCATGAAACTAATAAAATCCGTTAAAACAATCTAATCCTTCATTTTCCTAATGTTATTGATTTCTCTTCTGCATTACTCAAGACTTTGCTTAAACACTCGTTTCCAATTCTTTTTGTTTGTTTGACGATAAGTTGTGACAGCAAACTGAAGGTTTAGGCGAGACGTTGCTCCTTGTCTAACGTTTTAGAATGATTTCATGTTTCGATAAAGAGACGCTGATTGAGAATTGTTCTGGATATTGTAAACCTGAGTTTCCTTGACAATGTGAGGAATATACCTCCCTTTTATTTCGACGTAGTTTGATACATCACTGCATAAAATGTAAATGATGGCCGACTACCCTCTCTTGATTTCACTGCGTGTTAACAACAAGGTTGAAACTAGCGTATCAAGAAAAAAATGACTAGCCTAGCAATCCGTTCTTTTGCTTTTGTCTCATTCAATTTAAAATTATCATACAAAGACCCTCCTTTATCGAGGTTATCGTATTAGTTGTAATTACATTAGGTCATCAATGAATTATCATTCTTATGGTGTTTTTTTTTCTATGGATAACCCTACCCAACCATTGACTTTCATGTGGATATATTTACGGATAATAGTCCGGACATAGATTTTGTTAATAAATAGTTCTATGTTCGCATTTGAAGATGGTCTTCCAAGGTGCTTCCGTTACTCAGTGGTCTACTAAGCAAGTTGGAACAAGCGGAAAGTAGCTTTATTACCGAGAACACACTTTAAAATTTGCCTCATTCGTCCATGGACTCAGAAAGTTGTGACATCCTTGTCTCCTTAGACAATTTCTCAACTTTTAGTAATACTTGAGATTTTTTTTATCAATTTAACCTGAAATCATATTCAGTCATCATTATAGGCCGATGCCTAGTGTCAGACAGTATTTTTTTCCTTCCTTATGCGTACTAAATTGTACTCCATATCTCTTGTTAGCTGTTATTGTAGCCTACGGGCCTAAACGTTCCGTTTATAAGATTACCTTTGTTGCAATTATTTTTCAGCCATGAACTGCTAAATTCTTTCTTATTTAAATTTTTTCATAACAGACAACACAGAATTTTTTTCTGATCTTCCATTGATATTAATGCCGGCTAACTGTTGTTTTGCCATCGTACATCACAAAATGTTAGCATTAATTCGAGCAAAGGAGTCGCATCAAAAACAAAAAGAATAAATATACAGCAACCATTTTTACGGCTGTTCAGGATCTTGGTTATCAATCTTTACTGCCAGTTGTGCTCGCGCAATTTCGTTAGCTGCTTAGATAAAACAAAAACATCACACCGGAAAAAGCCTTTTTGCCGGGCCTTGCTTATCTGATTCACTATCCTACCAAATTGACTTGCTGCAAGAGAGAAGAGCAAGACACTTCTGCAGATTGTGAAGTACGAGGATTCATTTATCAGCATTATCCTTCGACAATAAAATTCATCCAATAAGACTATCGAACAAAATCAGTTCCTTTGTAGCACCCTGATAGCCATGAAGCTGTCCGGAGTTGGATTATCGGTGATGACAAGGATTTTTGTATCGGTGAGCGTATAAAAAGCTCATACGTACTTTGAAACAGTGAGCCGTGATCAGTACGCGGTCATGTTTCCATGAAGAATTGTGAACCGCAAGAAGATATTATCTATTAGAAATTAGTTCCTATTGTTTGTATCTGACACTTTGCCGCTACATTTCCCTCCCGTATCTTGCTCGAGTTATTTGTGAGGGCATTGCCACAGATTGTATTGCCGTTGTTATAGATGTCATTGCTAAGTCGTTCTACGACTCAATTGCACGATGCTGGAGCCGCAGAGACTGCCGCTGCTTGGAGATTTGATGTTCCCATATTGGTAGTTTTGGTCTGTCATTTTGGAATCACATGGGAGGTCTTTTGATGCTTGTCAACATATCTCTTCAAGGAAAATGCCTGGTCGTACCACCCCACTGGTTCGACCACCTCTGGATTAATGCCTGAGTAGCTGTGGTGAAGGGAACAAGAATGTGCAAATAAGAGCCATCACAGCACATGTTCGACATCAGAGCATAAAACATCCAGCAGTAATATTGTATCCAGATGCGATGAACAAAGATTTAAAAACGGGCTCTTAGTGGTAGAATTCCAAACCACATTGAGAGGTGTGACTTCACACTAATCTTCTACCCGATAAACAGTTACTCATCAAACACACTGAATGAAGCAGCGATTGCCAAACGATTCATATTCACAATGAAAATTGCGGGAGAAATTTAGTGTTTGAACATCGTCGAATGGCGAACTTCACAATACTACTTATTGTGAGGAGAAAACATACTGTACTTCGGTGTTCGGAACTAACAGACAAAGCAATGTGAATTGTCCAAAATTATATGTTTAATAGGGTACAAATTCATGACCGCAGAACAAAGAGAACGCGAGATGAGAAATAAACAATTTCAACGCGATGTTTCCGTTCCACCGAATTCTTCGAGATATTTCTCCTTCGAAGTAATATAGCAAAAAAATGCCCTCTGAACGAAATAATGTTGAAAAAAAATACCGTCGTTTTCCAACCCATTTCGATCCTGACTTTCGTCTCGATTTTCTATAACCCTGTCTGCATCAGATGATCTAATTTCTCTTCAATAATGGTGGAATGCTCTTCAAACTGTGTTTACTGCATTCGCAAATCAATAATATTCGTACCACAATATGTGTGCAGCTCACCATAGTGTGCAGCAAAACATAGACAGAGGAGATGAAGAGAAACAAGAACTGGTCAAACCATGTTCTGAAAATCCTTCCCAAGTTCAACTCAATTGCACGGTTTTAAATTCATTCACTTCACTCTGATTTTGCTAACCAAAATTTACGCTATGTCTTCCATCTTTGAGCTTGGTTCATGGTTACGAATGCATCTTACAAGCATCAGTGTTTCTCTATTGTTAGTGATTGTGACACGCAATCGATCTGTACGAAAACTATCATAAGTTACGCACTGCCTGGTAAAAAAAAAATTTGTCAGGAGTGAAAAACTGTTCTCCAACGTGCTGCACGAGAGAAAGAAAATGTTGCAGTCACTGGGGTTCTTCTTTGGTTCATAGTGATATGTATAATGTAATGGTGCATAGCACATTGACTAAAAAAAAATCTGATTCAAAATGTAAGTTAGATTGTAATCCAATGTTATGTTATTCAATTAACTAGGAAATCAAATAAAAATATAAATAATCATTTTGGTTGATGGTAACTGTTGCAAGAAATGCGGTGATATTACTCATGTACCTGATATGGACGTGAATAAGCAGCTTGGAATCGCTGTTATATGCGATTCCATGCTGAGTTCACCACGACCTGAGGAAATGATGCGGATTTGATAACCTCACAAGCTCACCTGCAGTTTATTCGTCGGGAGCTCACCTGCAGGCCGCTCACCTGCAGGCAGCTCACCTGCAAGCCGCTCTCCTGCAAGCCGCTCACCTGCAGGCCGCTCACCTGCAGGTCGCTCACCTGCATGCTGCTCACCTGCAGTTTATTTGTCGGGAGCTCACCTGCAGGCCACTATCCTGCAGGCAGCTCACCTGCAAGCCGCTCACCTGCAGGCCGCTCACCTGCAGGCAGCTCACCTGCAAGCCGCTCTCCTGCAAGCCGCTCACCTGCAGGTCGCTCACCTGCATGCTGCTCACCTGCAGTTTATTTGTCGGGAGCTCACCTGCAGGCCACTGACCTGCAGGCAGCTCACCTGCAAGCCGCTCACCTGCAGGCCGCTCACCTACAGGCCGCTCACCTGCAAGCAGCTCACCTGCAGGCCGCTCACCAGCAGGTCGCTCACCTGCATGCTGCTCACCTGCAGGCCGGTCACCTGCAGGCCGCTCAACTGCAGGCAGCTCACCTGCAGGCTGCTCACCTGCAGGCAGCTCATCTGCAGGCCGCTCACCTGCAGGCCGTTGACCTGCAGGCAGCTCACCTGCAAACCGCTCACCTGCAGGCCGCTCACCTGCAGGCCGCTCACCTGCAGGCCGCTCACCTGCAGGCAGCTCACCTGCAGGCAGCTCACCTGCAGGCCGCTCAGCTGCAGGCCGCTCAGCTGCAAGCCGCTCACCTGCAGGCCGCTCACCTGCAAGCTGCTCACCTGCAGGCAGCTTACCAGCAGGCAGCTCACCTGCAGGCAGCTCACATGCGGGCTGCTCACCTGCCGGCCGCTCACCTGCAGGCCGCTCGGCGCAATTTCACCTGTTCGCCTGCATTGCTCCATTAAGATATTCCACGTGTCTGCATAAGGCGACTAATCATTAGAACAGTAAGGAGTTTGGGTTTAATGTCGAGCGCTGGTCAATTTGGAATTGTTAGATCGACCTCATGTTCTGTCTTCATTAATGGTACTGGGTGTCGTAAATCAAACGTCGTCATCGCATCCCTTCGTCACGTTCGAGCTGAGTGCTGATAGAATATTTATTATACAACAGAGAAGTAATCACTAATAAAACTTGTTCTGGAACGTGCTCAAATTAAAAAAAATCGTTGTTGAAAAACTATTGTTTTCATCATAGATATACTACCATTTGCTGGAATTACTTTGTCAACCATCTGAATAAGATCTTGATTTTCTTCCTCATAAACAAAAATTTAGTTGCCTTACAATAAGAATAGTCAAAATATAAGTATTATATTTATATTTCAAATACGTATTATATATA
>SDVV010022209.1:0-12990 GCA_016164225.1 Gammarus roeselii | reverse complement strand
CTGCGCTTACCCCGTACGCTCGGTGAGTCAAGGTGCATGCATCGCGCCAAAACTAACTCTATTTATCCCTATCTAATTCCTTCACATCCGCGTTTCGCGCCACATCTAACTACTAGTATTTTAGTATTTCTTATTTCGTGGGCTCTTTTATTTTTCTCTGCCCTTTTTCTTAATGATAAATTTTGCATTTGTTATTATATATATCGAGGATGGTTGAGACAAGGTGACCCAGGGGAATGGGGTCCTCGTGGAACCTGCGGGACCCAGGGGAAGACCAGGAGGATTTGGTGGGACCCACTTGGACCCTTCTGGGGCCCTTTGGGACACCCTTGAGACCCTTTGGGACCCTCATGAGAAACTGTAGGACCCACTTGAGGCCATTCTGAACCCTGGAACCTTTGCTCCCTCCTCCCAAATCTACGTTAAACCACTCTGAATCTACGTTGAACCTACTCTGAATCTACGTTAAACCTACTCTGAATCTACGTTAAACCTACTCTGAATCTACGTTAAACCTGCTATGAATCCACGTTAAACCTACTCTGAATCTAGTTAAACCTACTCTGAATCTATGTTAAACCTACTCTGAATCTATGTTAAACCTACTCTGAATCTACGTTAAGCCTACTCTGAATCCACGTTAAACCTGCTCTGAATCCACGTTAAACCTGCTCTGAATCTACGTTGAACCTACTCTGAATCTACGTTAAACCTACTCTGAATCTACGTTAAACCTACTCTGAATCTACGTTAAACCTGCTATGAATCCACGTTAAACCTACTCTGAATCTAGTTAAACCTACTCTGAATCTATGTTAAACCTACTCTGAATCTATGTTAAACCTACTCTGAATCTACGTTAAGCCTACTCTGAATCCACGTTAAACCTGCTCTGAATCCACGTTAAACCTGCTCTGAATCTACGTTGAACCTACTCTGAATCTACGTTAAACCTACTCTGAATCTACGTTAAACCTACTCTGAATCTACGTTAAACCTGCTATGAATCCACGTTAAACCTACTCTGAATCTAGTTAAACCTACTCTGAATCTATGTTAAACCTACTCTGAATCTATGTTAAACCTACTCTGAATCTACGTTAAGCCTACTCTGAATCCACGTTAAACCTGCTCTGAATCTACGTTAAACCTACTCTGAATCTACCTTGAACCTACTCTGAATCTACGTTAAACCTACTCGGTATCTACGTTAAAACTATTCGGTATCCACTACTACCTATTCGGTATCTACGTTGAACCTACTCTGTATCTACGTTAAACCTACTCTGTGTCTGCGGTAAATGTACTCAGTAACTACGGTTAACCTATTCTATAACTACGGTGAACCTACTCTGTGACTACGGTAAACCTACTCTGTAAACACGGTAAACCTACTCTGTAGCTACGGTAAACCTAGTCTGTAACTACGGTAAACACACTCTGTAACTAAAGGTAAACCTACTCTGTAATTAAGGTAAACCTACTCTGAATCTACGTTGAACTTACTCGTAATCTACTCTGCACCTACTCTGCCACTCTTCAATTGCCCTACGGGGGAGTCTGCATCAACTTCGCTCTGGGACTCCGATGGAAAACCAAATCAAACTACTACTACTACGACATATATAATCCCATGTTTATAATTAACTGTCAGATCGCGATCTCGGGAGAGGGTAGGGGAGGATAACCACCCTCATATACCAAATAGGTACATGGTAAAAACTATGATACATAAGTTTCATAAGCGTTTCATAACAATTTTGCTTTCGTTCATCATTTATGCATATCCTAGTGCATATTTAGTTGATGTTTATAATATAAATGCGACTGAAATAATTATTAGATTGGTCCGATAATATCGATAATTAATTGCTCGCCTTAACGCTGGGTACAACTAGTGAATTACTTACCTCCGTGGACGCAGGATGCAACGAGTTAATTGATTACCTCCCTGAACGCATGGGATCAACGAGTTGAGTAATTACCTCCCTAAACGCAGGGTGCAACGAATGGGTTGATTACCTCCCTGCATGAAGGGTGTATCTAGTTACTTAATCACCTCCCTGAGCGCAAGATGCAATGAGTTGATTAATTACCACCCTGGACACAAGATGCACCTATGTGACTACTAACCTCCCTTAACGCAGAGTGCACCTAGTTGATCAATCACCTATCCGAATGCAGGGTACAACGAGTCGATAAATTACCTCCCGGACCGCAGTTGCAACGAGTTGATTAATTACCTCGCATAACGCCGTTTGTAGCGAGGTGATTGATTACCTTCCTGAATGCAGGGTACACCAGTTGACTAATTACCTCTCTGCACGCAGGGTGCAACCAGTATATTAACCACCTCCCTGAACGAAGAGGGCACCTAATTGATTGATTTCCGCATAACTGCATGTGTCTCCAAGTAAAAGGCATCAGTACAAGCAACGATCAGTTTTGAAGTATATTTGATGAGTTGAAAATGATAAGAAATATATTTTAAAACAAGTCAGACGGTTAATAGTATTTAATTAATAATAAACATATATAACACTATTGAAACTGACGTAGTATTGGATGCATTTTATTCCGACATAACAATATTATTCACGCAGTAGGCAAATTGTAGTGTTTCCCATTACTAGAGGGCCTTTATTAACTGCCGGCGCAGTTATGGTTG
This sequence comes from Gammarus roeselii, assembly GCA_016164225.1. Lineage (NCBI taxonomy): Eukaryota > Metazoa > Arthropoda > Malacostraca > Amphipoda > Gammaridae > Gammarus > Gammarus roeselii. The sequence goes on along the minus strand of SDVV010022209.1, from coordinate 10,322 downwards.
CCCCCACTTATCTTGCTTACTGAATGTCATCTCATGAAAAGTCGACCCTGATCATCGTACGTTGACTACCGTATATGCTCCTGGCATTGAACTGTGACTACCGTATATGCTCCTGGCATTGAACTGTGACTACCGTATATGCTCCTGGCATTGAACTGTGACTACCGTATATGCTCCTGGCATTGAACTGTGACTACCGTATATGCTCCTGGCATTGAACTGGAAGAACTTTTTCGCTGGCAGCGCGTCGTCTCATTAGTACTGCTCCGAGGCCTATGGAACTGCTTTGATCAGGCCTACATCAAAGGGTTGGTTAATAGGAGCCATCCCAACGGCTCGTCAATGGGAGCAAGGGATCGACGGTCTGAGTACAGGTTGAGTTCCATCAGCAGTTCAAATAAGACAGCTCAAAGTAAATATTCATTTGCTGTAATCTGGTATCATAATTCAAGTGGGTACATTTAGGTCGCGACTCAGTGCGTACCAAGAACCTTAATTCAATGATGACTGTTTGAGGATCCGGGCATATTTAGTGTTACCGGAGAATTATTTTATTATGCTAATGATAATGTCTCAACAAGAGAAGTCACGAAATAACAGGTCTAGATGGGGAGTAGTAATCCAAAATTACAGGTAGCTTGTGACTCAACTCTTTTCTTGTAGGACAAAAATATATTATTCATTTAATCAACGATTCATTTCAATTGGTTGTATTCAATGGATCAATCACAGTTCAATTTGCTCTTTTAATTGAACTGACTCATGTCAAATCCAAATAAATCAAATCATTTATTGAAATCCAGCTTCATCAAAATATTGCAAGAAGCCCTACGTAAAATTAGAGTATGCGGCCACAGCTTTAATGTGAAAGGAGGCTTTAAAAGAGAAGAGTATTGGAAGGGTGTCAATTTTTTTGCGAACTGCACCGTTACACTCTACACGCTATAATAGGCAAGAACTGCCCCGTTACACTCTACACGCTATAATAGGCAAGAACTGCCCCGTTACACTCTACACGCTATAATAAGCAAGAACTGCCCCGTTACACTCTACACGCTATAATAGGCAAGAACTGCCCCGTTACACTCTACACGCTTTAATAGGCAAGAACTGCACCGTTACACTCTACACGCTTTACTAGGCAATGAGTTCTACCCGATGGTTATGAAACATATTCAAGAATTGAACAACGAAAACTAATTACGGACGTACATTCGATAGTTTCTCGGGACAGTGCAAATTTTTAGTTTTAGTTTTTAGATTCAAGCATCCCAGCTCTGACACCTTTTTTTACATTAAAGTATGAATATACATTAAACTATATCTTCTTGATGTCGGAGGACACAACTGTTTGTATGTCCTTACATAGATACTGAACTTTCGTTGTTGGGATGTTGAAATCAAACGAAAAAAAAATTGTGGAACCGATGTACTATCGGTTACAGAGATAGAGGCCTTATTTTTAATTTCGCGTTTTGCCTACGACATCCCTGCACAGAGATTATATGTTTTGTAGTATGGATTTACACATTAACATTTCCTCCAGTCGTTTGTCAGTAAACATACAACCATAAAAACTTACCTACTACATACAATTTGATTTAAATGAAGTTTAAATATAACACGAAATTGACTATAAGGTTACAAAGACTATAATCTTTGTAACCCATAGAACATAGGCATCTGTTTTCGAATTGCTTGCGTTCGTGTTCAGTCTTGTTTAGAGGGCCAAGTGAGAGCAGATAGTCTGTGTTCTTCATCTCACCATGGCGTTGGGCAACGAGCATAAATAAGCAACAGACGACATGCTTCACGATAAGTTAGTCGTGTATTAATTAGTATACGACACGAAGCACACAAGTAACCTGTTCGTGCGTGGCATTCTGCATTAAATACGCTTTTGATAGTGAGTAGTTCCAGCCAGTATGTGCTTTAGAAATTTAATTGATAGCAATTAGGTAAACAGTCACCTCCAGCTACGCTAAACCTAGTCGGGAACTGGGCTTCCCTAAACGGATTCCAATTTTCACCCTCTAAAACTAAGAGCATGCACTTTACCCTTCTGCCCGGTTTACACCTGAAACCAGCCCTAACGCTACACAACACACCTTTAGCATACGAAGAAACGATCAAATTCCTGGGTCTAATGTGGGACCCTAAACTCACGTGGCGACCCCACATCGCAGCCCTGGCGACTCGCTGCAAGAGGTCGACAGGACTTATCCAATCGGTGACATCCCTGAAGTTCGGTGCCGACATGGACACCGGAATGACGCTGTTAAGAGCAATAATACGGTCGCGCATGGACTACGGAGCCGTTGTCTACGGATCTGCAGCCAAAACTACTCTCGAGCCTCTCTCGACCATCGCTAACAATGCTTTGCGTATCACAACCGGCGTGTTCCGCTCCACTCCAATCGAATCCCCTAACGTGCTCGCTAACGAACTTCCTCCTTTCACTACAATACTATTTTAAGACTAGAAGTCTAATCAACAACCCAGCAATCAGCCACATCACCAACATATCTGATAAGCGCCCTTTTGCAGCTAAAAAAATATATGCCCACCGTTTTCCCTACGTGTGGACAACCTGCTGACCTCGCTAAACATCAATCGTAAAGCTATTAAGCCTTCATTTTCCTACCTAATCCTTCAAATTAACGCACCAACATGGATGATCAACTCACCACCGGTCAACCACGACCTGCAAATGTACCCTAAAGCTACTACTCCAACCAACGCGTACCGGCAGGAATTCTTAAGACTACTCGCGGAAGAATATTTGGAGCACTGCCACATATACACTGACGGCTCCAAAACCGCGGACGGAGTGGGAGCCGCCGCTGTGCGCGGGGACACCCCACTCTCGGTCACCCTCCCCCAAGAGGCCTGCGCGTTCTCTGCGGAACTTCAAGCACTCCAACTAGCCATCTCTATTGCAAAAACACATCGCTTCCCCAAATACTTCGTATTCTCAGGCAGTCTGAGTTTCCTCACCCAGCTTAAAACACTGCACTACGAACATCCAGTTCTACGTACAACTCAGCACGATCTCTTTGTGATGACCGAGACGGGTCAGGCAGTGGAATTCTGCTGGATCCCCGGGCACGCGGGAATAAGAGGAAACAAACTTGCGGACTCGCTTGCTAAACTGGCATCTACTCACCAAGAACATTTTTCTGCAATACATTACCAGGACTGGTTCCCTATCATCAACTCCCATACAACACCCCGATGGGATGAAATGTGACAACAGAGTGGACAAAGAATGCTTTCAGTCAAGCCCTCAGTCGGAGAATGGGAAACAAAGTTCACCAACAGGAAAGACCAAGTGCTCATCAACCGTTTGTGCACGGGACACACGTGGATAACTCACAACCACTTGATGGATGTCGACATAGGAACAAACGCGCCACCTTGCCCCTGTTGCCACCAAGTGGTTATCAGCGTGAAACACTTACTGATGGATTACAACGCACTCGCGGCAGCCCGACGAGCGTTCATAGATCCCCCGTGCAACCTACAAAGCCTACTTACAATCCAACCTACCGTAAAAAGCTTATCGCTTCCGGAAAACACACCGGACTATACGAAGATGGCTAAGCCCCAAACACCTGTGCAAGTGAGGTGGTCTGTCCACCCCATTACGCACAGAAATAACAACACATTCTACGAAGATACGCATTAACTATTTACTCTCTCGTACGCGCTAGTACGCGAATATGTAACAGATAAAATATGTACTGACTTAATCTTGACATGACTAATATTTTCGCACGCGAGGCCGTGCGAACTTACCTGAATCAACGACGGTCGCGCCCTACGGGGGAGCCTATTATGACTCACGTTGAGGCTCTGGTGGAAATGAGGCTCAAATCAAATCAAAATCTCCAGCTACAAGACCTTCATTTCTACGACGAATATTAATTATTCACTTCAGGCTTCTTAGGTAGATCAACCTTTCATAGAAATTGCCGGACGCATGGTTCATTTCGGAAATACACTATAGGTATGACTATAAGGATGGTTATTACATTTTAGTTATAAACGTTAAAACGAAAACCCGTTGCAGCAGCAACTCTCATGGGATATTTCCAAATGTTACCAGTTAAAAATGCTATAGGTATGAAGTTTATTGAGTGTCAAAAGAGGCCAGTATAACCTATTCAGGACATTTGGGTATTCGAAACAATGGATGTGCGCGTCTTATGACGTTGTGGAGTAAAGGTTTACATAATAATTGAATTTCAATCAGATTCATTCAATCATTATGAATTCCAATCAAGAAGCGAAAGACATTGGATTAGGTGTTTGCGTTCAGAGTATGTCAAATCGAAGACAACTTTTCAGAATGTTTATCCCCTTGATTACTTCTTTCTATGGATAAAGTCTATAAATGCCAGGCAATGAGTAACTTCATCTTTGCTCTGCTTGCTTTTCCCTGTTTGTCTCTTTCGTATCCTGCAGCAAATGGCCATTTCCCCCTTTCAATTCTCCCTCTTGTATTGCCATGACGGGAGCTTTTCAATAGACCAGTTTTATTTGTGTATTGAAATTCAATTGTTAACCAATGATAAAGTGCATATAAGCCGTATAGGGACAGTGAATTCATTACTGAAAAACATTCAGTCCTCGCCAAGATTTGATCCCGCGTCGCAGGAATACGAGTCCAGCACTTTACCCACTGAGCCATCCTAAACAGTACAATACCCACGAAAGCTTGAATCAGAAACTTGTTGTATTGGATGGCTCAGTGGGTAAAGTGCTGTCCGTATACATTAGTCTCCCAACGTTATTGTTGGTATATTCTCTCTTGCATATAAGCTTTCATTTAACTTATAGTATAAAGATTTATAATGAATTCAAATTCGAAGATTCCTTAGCAGTGAAACGTCTATGTTTATTTTGCGTGACAAGAGACGTGCCTGACATAGAAAAATCACCATAACATCCTTGATTATCTCTGAGACATATTTGTATACTCTTTATTCTAATTAGGCGTACATCAACAATGTATATTATTTTGTGTTTATTGTTTTGTTATCTACTAGCAGCACACCAGTTCTTAGCCTTCTTCGTTGCATAAGATTCCAATAACTTGATCTATGCAAACCGTCAGGCATTTTGTCTGTCACCATCAGCATTATTTAGCTTTGAAGAGTCCTTTGACGTGAGTTACGAATTTACAGTGTATGCGGCTTACATTGAAGAGCGGTCTAAATTCCCATTTAAAGTTCCACAAATGCAGTCCAGTTATCCTAATAAAGAAACAGCAACAAAGAAGACAAGATGAAACATCGAAAAGGTGTTCTGAAGTCACCAAGTTGCCCATTACATGATTATTCAAAGAGTTGTCCAATTTTCTGAATCAATGCATTCTAAATGCAACAATGTAATATATACAATTGACCCAGGCCTGATCCTCCGTGTTGTAAAGGTAGCTGCACAGTAATATGCATGCACAATAGGCAAACTTCCTCCAACCATGTTAAGGCAGCCAACGACTGGTTGTTCTACAGCAAACAAGGCCAATATGCAAATGTGATCCCGACAACTGACTCCTGGAGTCCACTCACCCGACCATTGGGTCGATTTGAACTGCAGATGAGAGTCGAAGCTGCTGCCTCGAGGAGTTCCTATTTCTGGAGCATGAGTCTAGATGCCTGCTATAGTCTCCGTCCAATGTTAATGCTCAGAAAAGTCTCAATTCAGGTCTTAGACTCTTCGGACCGGGACGGGGGGGAATCACCACCTGTGTAGGTCATGGAGTTTATTTTCTGTACTTTTATTTGAGAACTGACTTGAATGTTAAATCGTCTGAACAAAAACTTGTGCAGAAGGTTCATTATTTCTTTGATGAACTTTTTTTGCCCAAATTCCGAAAGTTGTCACATCGGCTACAAGAAGACTTACAAAACAAAATTGATACAAGGTTGGCGAAGGTATACGATGAAGTAATAATATTTTTTAATGAACTATTTAATCTGTACCTAAAGTATTTGAAATTACAAATTTCAACAGTTATTCAATTATGAGTTCAGTTCTTGTAGATTAAATTTAAAAATTCGCGTAAACAAATATGTTGGCCCATGACCGGAATTACAAACTTCAGGTTAATTACTGACGTTGTCCCGAGCATACCTTAACTAACGTAGACGAAATTGAGTAATCAAACCATAGTAGAGGTTATTTTTCCGTACACAGCCAGGTGACACAAGAAGATCTATATCTATATATGTTTATTTATTGTATGTATATCTAATATACTGAAATAGTCTCATTTTTACAGACAAACCTGAAACCAGATTTAATTATGCTTATGCTAGAAACCTAAACTATCTTCAAATCCTTGGCCTCGTTATCATATGTAATCTCAAGTGAATTCATCGGGGTAAGAATGACGAGACTTTATATTCAATACAATTCAAGAAAACATCTCGTATCAAAATATGGCCGCCTTTGCGTATCAACTTGTTGCCGCCTGCTCGTGTCAACTGGCAGCCGCCTCATACCGTATCAACTGGTAGCCGCCTAATTTTGTATCAACTGGTAGCCGCCGTAAATCGTATCCACAGTTCAGCCGCATCATATCGTATCGACTGAAAGCCGTCTCATGTCGTATCAACCGGTAACCGACACATCTCGTGTTATCATTTGGCCGCCTCATCTCGTACCATCTGTTGACCGGTTCATCTCGTATCATCTTTTGGCCGCCTCATCCCGTACCATCGTTCGGCTGCCTCATCTCGGATCTTCTTTTAGACGCCTCATCCCGTATCATCGTTTGGCCGTCATATCTCGTATCATCTTTTGGCCGCCTCATCCCGTATCATCGTTAGGCCGCCTTTTCTCGTATCATTCTAGAAGTATGGAACGCAACGAGCTTCCATCCCACTGCGTGGCCATGCGAAATTGTGTGTACAAAAAGCCTTTAACATCCATTTCAAAGCTACAATAAATCCCAGTTTTGTTGACATAGATGAATGCCATTTATGCCGCTTTAACAAACACGCTTCATTCATAATGTAACATCCTGGCCTTCCGGAGCTGTGTCCTGACTACACGATAATTTTACTCAAGAGAGCCTACATTTGTATATAGATTACCCACTCAAACGGAGCGGCGGACTCCAAGGGGGATATCAAGGCAATAGACAGAAAAAATTATGAAGAACGATATGATCAGCAATGAGCTGATACTACAGTAATATTGTCGACAGCGGGCGCAACTGATTAGTTTAAAAGATCGGAGGATGATTTGTTTATACACCGCTGAATGGACGGCTTAAACATTTTTAATTTTATTTTAATTAGCAGGATCATTAGAAGGACTATTAGCAGGACTATTAACAGGACTATTACTTATTACAGCCGTCCGAATTTTCGGTGTGCCGAGCTCCAGGAAAAAACACTCAAAGCATCATTTTCAAGTGCCTAATAAGAACGGAACTCAATGCTTATGAAACATTATACAAAGATGAAGGAAAAATATAAAAGAATTACATCACGAAACAAGTAGTCGCAGACCGAACAAAGAAGTTCGTTGATATACGAACAACTATTACTGGAGTCAGTTTTGTCCAATTTCATTTATAAAACTAACCCTTCAGTTAGAGCATCGATGGTTTCCTCTCAATACCTCACTGAGAACTTTTCCCTACGGTGAATATGTCAGTTTTCCTTAGCCAAATCTTTCGCAGTGACGTTGCCATTCTGTTACTGAAATAAAAGCTGGGTAAATGCAATGATGTTGTAACTAGGGTCAGAATGTAGGGCCAACCCACATTCAGTGCGCCTCGTGACGTCTGACGGAGTGGTTGTGCGTTCGTCGCATGCCGACCGTGAACAACTTTTAGTACAGTCTTTGTGCCATAAATATGCCATTATTAAACTGATTCTCAAAATGATAATGAATGGAATCGTAAAGAATTTGTTAGAGCAAATTATCTGATACCGCAGGAAGCCTTTCACGCGTGTATGCGTAGCCCGTGTGAAATAGGGTTAACAAACATCATATCAATGTTTATAGCCTTATTTTAAACAGTGTGATACCCATGACAACTGGAAACACAACAGGGATAAAATTTGTGAGTGACAGTATTGCTTCCATCGAAACCAAACTTCCGACAGATGCACTCTTTCCAACCGGTTATTGTCGTTCGAAACGAAATAATTTCATTCAAAAAGATTTTGCCATCACTCCGACTTCTGAAGAAAAATATTGTTTGTTCAAAAACATATGTTCCACTAATCTTAGATAAACATTTTGAAATTGTACGGTCGAATTGCTAAATTTTGAAATTGTCAAAAAACTCAGTTAGAGGGTTAATCACAAATTATCTCCCAATAAAATAGATTAAGGGTTTTATTTAAAAAAATTACTGTGATATTGACTGCTTGTTGATCATAACACAAAATAATATGGCATTGGATTTCGGGTAGTACATCTTCGATTCACTTTCAAAAGTTTGCAGTCATAAAGAATTGAAAATATTTCAGTATATACAATAAACTCCATGTCATGCAGCCGACTTGCCACTCTGTTTTTCTGCAAATCTTATGACATTTCATTTGGAAGAAATTAACCCACTTCCCCGGCAGCTTCTCAAGACCCATATAATTTTATCAATGCTGTAACTCGTAGATATTAACATAGCCTCTTTGTCTGAAACCCACGGAGTAAACAGGAAATAAAGTGATCAGATTTGAATGGGAATAAAGTGATCAGATTTGAATGGGAATAAAGTGATCAGATTTGAATAGGAATATAATGGTCAGATTTGAATAGGAATATAATGGTCAGATTTGAATAGGAATATAATGGTCAGATTTGAATAGGAATAAAGTGATCAGATTTTAATAGGAATAAAGTGATCAGATTTTAATAGGAATAAAGTGATCAGATTTGAAAAGGAATTGAAGAGATCAGATTTAGAAATAAGGGGTGCCATTTTTCCTGCAAAATAAGAAATTCGTTTAACCTTTTATGAACAAGTGTTGTTGGGAGCAATTACCTCAGTTTAAGAAGTGCAACCGTTCAGACTTGGATCCGTCTGAGCAGTCAACGCAACCAACACTTCAGAGGACGTCTTGGATAAAGGAATAGTTGTCTTGTTCGTTGAGAAAAAAGTCACTGACTCTACCAGCCAACCGTCTCTATCACAAGAAATATCTTACGTCACAATCGATTTAACAACATCCCTTCCACGCTCACCGCAATTTGCTCTCACAGACATAGCATTTTTCTTGTCGTACTCATCAGGCCCACACTGACACTCACAGCCCGAGCCTTCCTCTTGTCCTACTCACCAAAACCTTACCGGCACTCACAGTCAGACGTATCCTATTGTAATACTTTTAAAGCCCACCCAGGCACCCACAAACAAAACCACCTTCAGTCATGCTCCTCAAATCCGCACCGGCAATCACAGACAAAGCCTTCCTTTTGTCGTTCTCACCAAATCCGCACAGGTGTTCAGACAATGCCTTCCTTTAGTCGTACTGCTCAAATCCGCACCGGCGGTCACAGACAAAGCCTTCCTTTCTCATTCATTTCAAGCCCGTACCGGTACCCACCAACATATCCCTTCTTAAGTCACACTCATAAAGCCCGCACCTCCACTGTTGAGAGCTTCGTCGCCCCTTTGAAGTGTGAGTCAACACACAGCTTCTGAGGCGGCGTCTCTTCTCCTCTTTTTCGAGATATTTGCCGAGACCAGTAAGGGCTACCGGGCTCTAATCTGTCATAAAGCAGACGCAACCATGGAAACTTCGCTCATTCACAGCTCTATAGATAAATGAAGACTGTTTTCAGTGAAGTTTTGCAACGCATGTCGCGCTTAATTGCAAGGCAACTTAGCAGCCTGAGTCTATTACTATAAATGCCATTATTTGTAAACTAATATTTCTTAAAATTCATGTCAATACTTGTTTGTTCTAATTCTTGGGATTAGAATCAGAGTGTACATATATATGCATCCTGTGCATAATGCAGTAATAAATTCAGGTTTCGGATGAAATTAACCACCGCAAAATTGTCAGTTACTGAATTGTTCACAGCCGAATAACCTAAAGTCATCTTCATTTAGGAACGATGAATAATGGAAAATCATATAAGCAGATGACACCGATAGAAGCGCGGCAATTTAGGCTAACGCGCTGAGTTGAATTTGGAAGCCCATGAAAAGATACCATCGCACTAAAGATAATGTTGCCTTTTCTGTGCTTCGTTCAAACCCAATACGATATTGGAACTCTCACTTAGGATCACGAACATGTAAGCAGGCACACATGCTCGCATATCATTATGTGTATACGTATATA
>SDVV010022207.1:0-12991 GCA_016164225.1 Gammarus roeselii | reverse complement strand
CCCATGTGTACTTGTGAATATCTCGCTTCTTGAACAAACTGTTCCCGACCACCAGCTCCTGCTCCATACACAGACCTATCAGGTTTTCTCCACTGTCATTTCTACCGGGAACGCCATACCTTCCTATGACATTCTCCACCATTTCATCTCCAACTCTCGCATTTAGGTCACCCAGTACAACTACATTGAAATTACCTCCAAAACTCTCACTACACTCACTCAAGTCAGTCCAGAATTGCTCCCTCTCCTCTTCACTCCTCTCGCTGCCAGGTCCGGAAGCACTCACAAATGCCCATCTCTCTCTGCCTAACTTAACTTTCACCCACATCAATCTTGGGGACACCTCCTTCCATTCGGTAGCGCTACTAGCCAACCGATCACTCAATATCAAGACCACACCATTGACACAGTCATATTATTTATTTGCTGCTTGCAGAAACTCCTCAGCAGTGTTGCCATATTAGGTGCACTCACCTATACTACCTCTTCCTCCTCCCACTCTCCAGTTCCCCTTCCATCTCTGCTCTCCTCTCAATATTACCTTTTCCAAGATGATCAGCCATTTCTCCACCCATCCGCACATTCAACTAACTGACCACCACTCACCTCGAAATCAACACAAATTCAATCAGCGCTCTCTGCGTCACAGCGCAACGGGCGATCGTTACCCGTGCGTACGTGTGGGTATCTTGCTTTTTGAACATGATGTACCCCTTTCCTAGCTCCGCCTCATGCACTAACCTGTCAGCTTCCCTCCACGGACATTTCTACCTGGAATGTCATACATCCCTACGACATTCTTCACCACATCTCTGTGCCCCTTAACTAGCTTTGGCCCCGTGCCCAAACCTGTCAGCTTCCCTCCAAGGACATTTCTACCTGGAATGCCATACATCCCTACGACATTCTTCGCCACATCTCTGTGCCCCATCACTAGCTCTGGCCCCATGCACAAACCTGTCAGCTTTCCTCCACGGACTTTACTACCTGGAATGCCATACATCCCTACGACACTCTTCACCACAGCTCTGGCCCCATGCACAAACCTGTCAGCTTCCCTCCACGGACATTTCTACCTGGAATGCCATACATCCCTACGACATTTTTCACATCTGTGCCCCTTCACTAGCTCTGGCTCCATGCACAAACCTGTCAGCTTCCCTCCACGGACATTTCTACCTAGAATGCCATACATCCCTACGACATTCTTCACATCTCTGTGCCCCTTCACTTGCTTTGGCCCCATGCACAGACCTGTCAGCTTCCCTTCACTGTCATTTCTACCTGGAACGCCATACATCCCTACGACATTCTTCATTATATCTCCAACACGTGCATTCAAGTCCTTGTATTGAACTCAAAAATTCAAAAAACTCAGGTTAATCAAAAATTCTTCCTCACCTCCTCATTCCGGTTAATCAAAAATTCTTCCTCACCTCCTCATTCCTTTCGTTATCTGATCCACAAGCACTCACTAACGCTATTTTTCTTTTATTTCAAACTGAACCTTTACCCACATTAAACTAGAGGACACCGTCTTCCGCTCAGTAAGGTATTTGTCAACCCGTCACTCAACAACAACGCACCACCTTCTCGTGTCCAACCATCCTTCAATAACAACATCAAACACATTCGTACCTACTTTTAACTATGTCCAACTCAGCGTCAATACATCGAACTACCGCCTCACAAACATCGTATAAATCTCGCTCCTCTGCTTCATTCGTACTACAACCACGCGCGAAAAGCGTGTGATGGGAAAGGCATGCTCCTTTTCTCTCCTCGTTCGTCTTGCCGTGTTAGAGAGAAGATTTACTGAGGAAGTGATGCCTAGCCCTTCGCTTTGCCTTTAATTGCGGCCTCTTACGACATGTGAGGAACGCGGTTGCAGTGTCCCAACTCCCGACCACAGGGGCACGTGCACAGAATGAAATGAGACAACTCGAGATATCGTATCAAAATAAACATTTAAATTGAAACAAACTGATTTTTTCAACTCAAACCAGATAGTAGCACAAAAACTCCTTTCCATTTTCCTACCTCATTCACAGTCCTTGAGCCCTATTTCAATCAGTCGGAAGATTTCTTGCATATCACACCTACATTCACAAAAACACGCAAAATGAAAAACCTGAGCATAATGTTATATCCTAATGGTCTTTGGTCCCATTCATTGCATCACAAGTTTGGAAAAATACAACAAAATAAAAGCGCTAATCAATTGATTTCAAACTCTTGCTTCCTTTTCTTACTCCACGCTTCCAATAGAAATAAACTATCATTTCTTCCCACATCACATCTCCCACAACAGTAGCACACTTGCACTCCATTGCTATTCAATGCTTTCCATTGGATCAAAACACAACCACCAAAGCTTTTCAAATCGCATTTACCTTGGGCACACTTGCAATCCCTTGCAATTCTAAGCTTCTTTAAAAAAATACACTCATAAATAATTGTTTACTTTCCGGAGTCTCATTTACCTGGAGCCCTCCTTTTTCAACCACAGCAGCGCTCTTCTCTCTGAGGCTTGGGGGCAGTTGCTCCCCCGGTGAGGTCTCCTCAATAGCAGCAGGCAGGTTGAGAGAGGCTAGGACGCTGTTCAAGAGCTGCGTAGCCTCCTTCAACTTGGATACCTCCCTGTTGATGATGTCCTGGCGGCGCACGTCGCACTGGGATAGAGCCTGCTGGACCTGCAACAATAACGATACCTTGGATACTTGGAGAGAATGTGGTGTGAATTGCGCGAGATTTGAATAACTATAATTTTTTCAGCGGAGTCAATTCTCTCTGGCGTTGAACGGAAATACGCTGGAGGGCTCGCAGTTGTTTGTGTGTGATCGAGTAGGGACGAGCAAGGATTTCTTGCTGCCAGCTACCATCCAGCTTGGAGGAGGCGTCTGTGTGTCCAAGATAACAACCTACGCTGACAGGTGATGACGAACATTTGTGCCCTCAGGTACTTCGGTGTATCTTCATGGAATATGCCCAAATCCATCATGAATTATAACAAATAATTTGTGATTACGTTATTGGTAGATAGTGAGCTAGAAGATGTTAGAGGCGTAGAGTATTATCATTGAGCCTTCATGGAGCGGGTTGTCGTAACAGCAATAACCGGACTCCAATTGCTACGCACGACTGTCAAGAGAGTCCCAGAGGTATTTATAGGAGTTGCGTATCCAGCAGCCGCGAATCATACTCCCCTGCCCCAACTTGGGTAAGTGTCTGCTCTCCCGTGCCCCGGAGAGGAACAAACAGAAACTCTTCTTGCTCAGCTTTGAAGGCCTGGAGGGTGCTGTGTTCTCCAAGTCAGTGCCTGGAGTGTGCTGTGTTCCCCAACTCAGTGCCTGGAGTGTGCAGTGTTCCCCAAGTCAGTGCCTGGAGTGTGCAGTGTTCCCCAAGTCAGTGCCTGGAGTGTGCAGTGTTCCCCAAGTCAGTGCCTGGAGTGTGCAGTGTTCCCAAAGTCAGTGCCTGGAGTGTGCAGTGTTCCCAAAGTCAGTGCCTGGAGTGTGCAGTGTTCCCCAAGTGGCTGGAGTGAGCAGTGTTCCCCAAGTGCCTGGAGTGAGCAGTGTTCCCCAAGTGCCTGGAGTGTGCAGTGTTCCCCAAGTGCCTGGAGTGAGCAGTGTTCCCCAAGTGCCTGGAGTGAGCAGTTTTCCCCAAGTGCCTGGAGTGAGCAGTTTTCCCCAAGTGCCTGGAGTGAGCAGTGTTCCCCAAGTGCCTGGAGTGAGCAGTGTTCCCCAAGTGCCTGAAGTGTGCAGTGTTCCCCCAGTGCCTGAAGTGTGCAGTGTTCCCCAAGTGCCTGAAGTGTGCAGTGTTCCCCAAGTCAGTGCCTGGAGTGTGTAGTGTTCCCTAAGTGCCTGGAGTGAGCAGTGTTCCCCAAGTGCCTAGAGTGAGCAGTGTTCCCCAAGTGCCTGGAGTGAGCAGTGTTTCCCAAGTGCCTGGAGTGCGCCGTGCTCCCCAAATCAGTGTCTGGAGTGTGTAGTGTTCCCCAAGTGCCTGGAGTGAGCAGTGTTCCCCAAGTGCCTGGAGTGTGCAGTGTTCCCTAAGGTACTGAAGGCTAGGTGCCCCCACCACCGCCTGAGTGTCTGGTTTAAGGGAAAGACTACATGTAATAGACAGTAATAGATCACCTGAACGGGGACCAGACTCTCAAACAGGTCAGTGAAGTTGGGTGTGAAGCGGTCGGGAACTGGCAAGGACTTGGCTACGGCAGCCTTGCCAATTGGAGTCAGGTTCTTCACCTGGAACAAAAAAAAGGTCAATGAAGACGATTTGCGAAAAAAATCATTCCCATCAATAAAAAAACTAGAATGTTGACAATACAGATACAGACACTAGGTCGCATCCCCCAGAAAGGGGGGTGGCCGACGGCAAGACGCACCTCACACCCTCACACTCACACAACTTAGCCCTTTGACAACCCTAACTTAAATCAAATTTCTGAACTAGTACAATACCCATTCACGTTCTCAACTACTGCAATACCCATTCACGTTCTCAACTACTGCAATACCCATTCACGATTATTTGCTGCAGTTAGTTACTTTTACTAACTTTGATTATAGCTAACAAAGCTGGCTGTTTTTCACAATATCAATAGAAAAATCGGTTTGAGTAACTGAGATTCTTCAATAACGGAAGTGAAAAAGCAAGTATAAGCTGCTCAATGAGTTTTCGATTGACTTTGATACTAAGTTACGAAAGAAGCTAGTGCAGCGGTCAACGTTCTTGGACACTAACCTCAGGCCCCCTCTCGTGGAAGAACTCTTCACTATTGCATGCTACTTCTTTAGAGGCTCCTAGGTGAATTATGACTCAGAGAGTCAGCCCTTACTAAATTAGATTAAAGTGACTGGGATTATTCGCCCGATAAAATCAATGTAGCCTTATCAGATAGATTAGAGTTACAGTGATAGCACGTTAAAGTCGATGCAGACATTCCAAGATTCATTAGTGACAGGGATGTCTAAGACGTTGGAGTTGATGCAGAGTGCAGACATGTCTTGCGCGTTTGAGTAAATGCAGCCATTCCAAGATTCATTAGTGACAGGGATGTCTAAGACGTTGGAGTTGATGCAGAGTGCAGACATGTCTTGCGCGTTTGAGTAAATGCAGCCATTCCAAGATTCATTAGTGACAGGGATGTCTAAGACGTTGGAGTTGATGCAGAGTGCAGACATGTCTGGCGCGTTTCAGTAAATGCAGCCATTCCTATTCAATTAGTGACAGGGATGTAGCACGTTAGAGTGAATGCAGCCATTCCTAGATTAATTATAGTGACAAGGATGTCTAGCACGTTGGAGCCAATGCAGCCTCCTGCATTACATGAGTTAGGAAGATTTCGAGTGTTTTAGTCAATGTAGCTCTTCCATGATTAGGTTGACAAGAACATTGGCGTGTTGGAGTCAATGCAGCCCTAAATAACCATCGTGGCATCCTCTGGCTACTAACCTCCGGCACCCTCTCGTGGTAGATGAAATCGTTGTCCTTAATGGCGTCGGCGAGCAGACTTTGCGACCGGCCGATCTGCTCAGCCACCTGACCAGTGTTGCCGGAGCGTGTCTCGGCAGACCTGAACAGGTCAACGGCCTGGCGAAGGCGGGCGATCTCTTCACCGACATTCTTCTGCTCGTTGCAAACCTGGCCAACAAGATAAAATATTTAAAGGAAACCGGAAACAATGACTACAGCTGATCAGCTCAACTTATGAGAATCAAGACATGGACTATCGTTCCTTGGAGCTATAGGACGAGCATAGAAACCACAGTTTTCGTTGCAATCAACACATGTATACAAATAGGTTAAACCTTCATGAACACATTACACAATGAAACTCAACACATTCAATTTCTATAACTATGCCAACATCGCAATTAGAATAATAGTACCATTAAATTGATAAAAGCTTCATTCGTCATCTGCTGCTTATTGTGTCAATTGGCAAATCAAGACCACAATTTCTACATACACATTTAATGCGTCACACGGTTAAGCACTTTAGGTATAGTTTGGCGAATTTATCAATGTTATCTTCGCTTTAGTACATTTCGATTCCATTTAATAAGTCTAAATCAGTCTAAGTCAGCATCGGAACCTCGTTTAGAGGAGTATCGGTCAGAAACTGGTAATCGGTGGAAAACCAAGCATCATCGCACCTTTACTAGCCAGCTAATTCCTCCTATCTAGCAGCTTGCCAACACGAACTCTCAGAGCAGTTGTCCAACACACCCTGCTCTGGTAGAACTGCGCTAGGGCACTGAACGCAAGCTGCTTGCCAGCCACTCGTGAGAGCCAGTCTCTGTCCCACAACGGCTTGAGAATCTCACGGCCCATGTGCTTGTTGGCCTCTCCGTAGAGCTCCTCGCACTGCATGCACAGCTTGGCCACTACAGCAGGCTTCATGCGGTCTGAAAAGAGGAGATAATCAGTCAGTGATAAACCATAAAACTGGGATAAACTTTGACAGCAAATGTCAGCTATTGCAAAACGAACCTTTTTTTCATTTAATGGATGGCCATCATTTAGCTATTGCTCATAAGAGGCTACACACATGCGAGCTGAATAAATAAAATTCCAATTTGACAAACAGGTCTGGTTACATGTAAACTGCTTCATACTTCAGCCAGTAGTAAACAGGTTAGGCTCCCAGCTGTTGGTCCTCTCTGCCTGTCAAATTATAAGATAATGCAGGATACCAGCAGGATGTGCACGCTGTTTGCTACCCTTCTTTCAGGAGCTGTTGTTCGTGCACCTGCTGCCCATGCTGCTCCTATCCAGTCGTTTGCGGGAAGTTTGCTGTATATCTATTGTTCTAGGGTGTGAGTCCAGGGGTTTTCTCGGTTCAGGGGGGTACAGATGACCTTAATCTACATCAGTTGAGGAGCTGTGCTAATGAACTCTCCATCCCTTTATGTTCAATTTTTCAAAAGTCAATGCAAACTGGAACTGTCTCTGATACTTATTTATAGCAAATTTACTTGTTTCAATATTCAAGGCCAAGTCTCACACTGATCCTCTGAATTACAAGCCTGTAAGTTTAACAAAAGTTTGCAGCAATCCAAGGGAAAGAATGATTGTTTCAATGTTGGCCGAGTCTCTTGAAAGCAACAATATTTTGTCATCTCATTAGTATGGTTTTTGAAGTAACCGTAGCACGGAATTTCAGCTGCTTTACACCTACGATGATGCTGGGAAGTGGGGTGAAGAGGGATATATTGAGGATGTCCGATCGCTCGACTTTTCAAAGCAGTTGATGTGGCGAGCCCTGCAGTGCATCCGTCTAACCTGAAATTCTTGGGCATTTGTGATTTCTTGCTGGCCCAAATTTCTGCATTCATCTCTGGTAGAGTGATTAGGTTTTTTGTGAATGGCAGTCTTACTCGCCCGGTTGTTGTTGCTCAACCTTTGCTAATCATTCGGCGGAGGAGCCCCAGTCAGCGCACAGTCCGAAAGCCCGGATACCCGAAGACACTTGTACAGATACAGACACTAGGCCGCATCCCTCAAAATGAGGGGTGGCCGACGGCAAGGCGCCCCCCACAATCTCATACGCTCACACTCACACAACTTAGCTCTTTTGTGCTGAAGTGTCCGGCCGGAAACCCCGCAACATCCACTCTGGGTTACGAGCGCAGTCTTAGGATGCGTTGTCAGCAGCAGGGCCCGACAGTTTTCACTGGTTTAACCCCGCCACGTCATAATGGCCGGGCGCCCCCACTCACGACCATCCCGACAACGGGATGCAAAGAGCGGGAAAGCACATCAGAGCATCGTCAAAATCAACCATTCTCGACTAACGCCTGTTCATTGCACGCTCTCTCGCTACTTCCACATTCATGTCTCTCCTTCCTAATGCCTGCTTCACAACATCCATCCACCCAAACTTCGGTCTACCTCTAGGCCTGCGGCCAGTTGCCTCCGCATTCATCACCCTTTTCACCTATCTCGCTTCATCCATACTCTCCATGCGCCCGAACCAGGTCAAGACACGCAAATCTTCTCTGTCTGCCAACTATTTCACCTTCCCTGTTCTGATTCGAACCACGTTGTTGGTGATCCGGTCTCTTAGCGTTACTCCAGCCATGCTCCTCAAACAATTCATCTCGGAAACATTCAACTTTCTTCTCTCCTCTGCTCTCACCTCCCAAGTCTCAGCTCCGTAGAGCACAGTTGGGACAACAACACCCTTATACAGCCCTCTCTTTGCTTCCATCATCAACGTCCTACAGCTCATTACTCTTTAGTGCAACCAACACCTAACATCCTTCCTTCACTCGCGCCTTCACTTCAGTTTCCACTAGTTCAGTTCTCCACATGGGAGCCTAGATACTTGAAACACTGAACTGCCTTCAAGAGCTCTCCATTAAGGGGGACACTAATTTTGCTTGCATCGACAGTCCTCGAGTATCTCATTACTTTACTCTTACCACGCTACCAACGTTCACTCGAAGCTTCCTCCTCTCCCACACTCAACCAAACTCAGACACTAGCCTAAATAGCTTCTCCTCTGAATCAGCAACCAAGGCAGTATCATCAGCAAATAGCAACTTTCTCGACTGCCAACTCCGCCCATTCCCTTTCAACAGTTCCAAGCCACGACAGAGCACACTAGCATTCACCTCCTTGACCATTCTATCCGTATAGAGGTTGAACAGCCAGGGAGACTTTACGCAGCCTAGTCTCAGTCCCACTTTCACTGTGAACCAATCACTCACCTCGCTTCCCACTCTGACACATGCTCGGCTGCCAACATAGAAACTCTGCCCCGCTTTCAACAGATGTGCGCAACACCCTAAAACAGCGCATCACTGTCAATCCTGTCGTATGCCTTCTCCAGATCCATGAAGGCCCAGAACCCATTTTTTTCTTTGGCAAGGTACTTCTCACAGACCTGTTTCAAAGCAAAAATCTGATCGGCACACCCTCTACCACTCCTAAAGCCACACTGTTCCTCTCCTATAACACACAATCCGTACAGTCTATTCCTTTTGATCAGCACTCTCCCGTACAACTTACCAACCACACATAACAGACTGATACCTTTTGAGTTGCAGCATTTATTTTCATCTCCTTTGCCCTTATATAGCGGAACCATGCAGGCACTGCACCAATCAATCGGTACCACGCCTGCCACAAAACACAAGTTCAGTAACCTCACCAACTATTCAACAATCGTTACTCCATCCTTCTTCAGGCACTCGGTCACAACACCATCCAAACCAGGGGCTTTCCCAGCTTTCATCACCTCCATTGCCTTCTGCACCTCTTCCCAGGTTATGTCCGCCACAAGTCTTTCTCCCAGAAGTGGCATCCGAGCACCACCACCCACAGCAACAATGTCAGCCTCTCTGTCATCCTCAACATTCAACAACTCATCAAAATACTCGGCCCACTTCTTCCGTACATCACCACTTTCCAACAACAACTGGCTGTTTTCATCTTTCACCACTGCCTCCTTTCTGGTCTCTCCTTTTCTCACCCTCTTCACGTCTTTCTAGAATATCTTTTTGTTCTCCTCAAAATTCTGGCACAACCGTCTGCCCCACCTGGCATCAGTGTCTCTTCTGGCTCCTCCCACCTGGCATCAGTGTCTCTTCTGGCTCTTCTCGTTCCTCTCTTTGAAGCTTTCATAAGTCACCACCAACTCCACCTGCAACCACTCCTCAAACGCTCCTCTTTTCCGTGCCACCGCCAGTTTGACCTCCTCGTTCCACCACTCGCAACCTTTCCCTCTGAACCCGCCCACACGGCGCGCACCACACACCTTCTTTGCACATCTCAGCAACGCATCCCTTAACGTCTCCCATTCTTCATCCACATCTCTTAGGTCGTGTCTTCTCACGTCTTTATATTCTTCCCTCAACGCCTGCTGGAACTCCTTGGCTCTACTTCTCACATTCAGTCTACTCACTTTCACTTCCTATCTTCCTCCTCCCACTCGTTTGTTGCCCTTCCACTTCTGCTCCACTCTTTATCTACATTCCACCAGCAGATGGTCAGACACTCCTCCACCCTCCCCTTGCCCACCACTCTCCTCGATATCAGCACAAAATCCATCAGTGCTCTCTCCACCACTGCACCACGGGCCATCCTTACCCATGTGTACTTGTGGATATCTCGCTTCATGAACACACTGTTCCCGACCACCAACTCCTGCTCCATTCACAGATCTATCAGGTTTTCTCCACTGTCATTTCTACCGGGAACGCCATACATTCCTATCGCATTCTCCACCACTACATCTACAACTCTCTCATCAAGGTCACCCAGTAAAACTAGACTGAAATTACCTCCAAAACTCTCAATTCACGCACTCAGGTCAGTCCAGAATTGCTCCCTCTCTTTTTCACTCATCCCACAGCCAGGTCCGTAAGCACTCACATATGCCCATCTTTCTATGCCTAACTTGACTTTCACCCACATCAATCTTGAGGACACCTTTCATTCGGTAGCGCTAAGAGACAACCCATCACTCAATACCAGGACCACACCTTCTCTTGCCCAATATTCCTCCACACCAGACTTTCTTCCACTTACCACACCAAACTCACATTTGACCTTACCTTTCAGTTTCATCTCACTCAGCACCAACACATCAAACTTCCTTCACAGAAACATCTCAACAATCTCTCTCCTCTTAACCTCATTTGTACAACAGCCACACACATTCAGCAACCCTAAAAACAGGGTTTGAGGCATGAGCCTCTCCTGCCTCCGCTTGTCTTGCCGTCTTCGAGGAAGGGTTTACAGAGGACGGGATTCCTAGCCCCTTCACTCGGCCCCTTTTAGTGGCCTTTTACAACACGCAGGGGTTACAGTAGCACGATTCTACTCCCGGCTACGGGGCACCCTTCAAGTCACCTTCTACAACACGCCCTGGATTCGGTAGCAAGATTCTAAAGCCCCGGCTACAAGACACTTGTGCTTTGGGAATGTTACAACAGGTACACTTCAGAACTAGTCTATGCTGCCTGGTGGGCATTACCACAGGTCACGAATCAACGTGATGCGACTGAGCCTGCCGGGTGTAATAGCTGGGCACGATGTGCTCGACTGTGTCGAGCGAGCCCCAGTACCAAAAATGGAGATCAGAAAGACATTCTCCAGTCTATGTTGGCATGACTGGAGGGCAGGACTTCAGCCGCGACAGATAAACCCTGTCACCCCAGGGCAACCCCAACTCGTCCACATCCGGTGGGTAACTGTAGGACTGCATTGACTGTTTGGTTAGCCAGTGCAGGAGCTGTGAAGTGTGAGCGTGTGTATCAGTTTGTGCATAGATGTGTTGCCCTCTGTGATGGGGAATGGTGATGTTGGGGAATGGTGGTGTAAAGAAAGCTGAAGTTGTTGCGGGCATGTCATCCACATTTTGGTTGGTTTGACGTGGATTCAATTATTGATGGCATGTATGAACCAGGTCCACAACCTTGTTAATGAATTCTTTGATACAAGAATTGTGTCTTATATAAAAATAATTGAAAGAGTCTTTCTTTCCTCATTCGGATGGGGAAGCTAATATCTGCTTGAGAAAAAACATCCTGCATGATATCTTCTGACTAGCTAATGATACCATAGCTAATAGATATTCATCATTTGTATCATGACTTTGTATTCATGCTATGGCAATTAGCTTTTCCATAGACTAGCTAGAAAGCTACATCTAATCATTCTTAAAAGCCAGGATTATTCCAGTGTTTCTAGAAATGACTTAATAAGTTTGCTACTGTAAAACAAAAAAAGTTTGGTATCAGTGATATAACTTGAAAGACAGCCAGTAGGAGTATCAAAAATGACCCAATATAGGACAGGTATTGTAAATGACCTGTCACCTGCAGATAATTGTGCTATTTGTTCAGCCAAGAGACATACACTTGCATGAATTTGCTCTTTCTATTTCTTTTAAATACTCAATTTTTCAATCATCAGCTACTAAGGAATAATGATGGCTGACTTGTGTTAAGAGGGTATGGCCCTCTGTGCAGTTTTTAGTACATACATAACTTTAGGGGGGTTGATGATATAATGTTGAAACTGATGATGCTGAAACAAAGATAAATCTGTGTATAAAAAAATCATGGCATTTTTGAATTAAATGTATCGTTGTGTGGTTAAAGAAACCCTATCCACAAATCTGGCAAATTAAGCTGATTGTGGAAATTAAACCTCAATAGAGTGAAATGGTCACAATAGTAGTTATATACAGAACAAATACAAAATTTGTAGTTGGCAACAGTAATAATATACAATTTGGTAATGGTAGATCTCAGATGATGACACATCCTAGACTTTAACAACAAATAACTTGATGTATGAACTTTTCATGCTACTTCGTTATATCCAAGGAAAACTTCTAAATGAATTCTGTAAATTTGATTCTTATTGGGTAATAATTTTAAACCATTGGAACCAAGTTAGTCCTAAATCATTGCCCAATTACCTATTGCTTTCTGTACATGCACAGGCATTGGCAGGTATAAAGGTACCTTGAATAGCCTTGGCAACAAAGACTTCCTGGGCCTGGGCGAGCATGAAGGCAGCAAGAGCTGTGAGCGTATCAGGCTGCATGTCGGCCGTTGGTTCAGAGCCCACGGCTGACAGCACCCATCCCTTCAGTCCAGTTAATTCACCTGATGCTTGCTGAAACAAATAAAATAGGTGCTTTTGTAGCATGCATTAGCCCCTTCATTTAGCCAAAATGTAGGAAACAATAAAAGATTAGCTACATTGAATGTGTAGCTACATCAAATTACCTTGGTCTGGTATGACTAACAAAAAACTATAACCTGTTAAACAAATTGGAAATAATTAATTTGCTGATAACAAAACTATTTATCATTGACTATCTAGCAACACAAGATCTCTCACATTTAAAAATATATATATCTTCACAGTCAAAAATCTTGTGAATATATAGCTATGTATATATATATATACATATAAATATAGATATAGATATAGATATAGATATAGATATTGATATAGATATTGA
>SDVV010022206.1:0-12991 GCA_016164225.1 Gammarus roeselii | reverse complement strand
GGTCGTCAATGCCGGACACTTGTTGTACCGTGCTAGTGCCAATGCCGGGTAATGTTATAATCGTGCGGTCGTCAATGCCGGACACTTGTTGTACCGTGCTAGTGCCAATGCCGGGTAATGATATAATCGTGCGGTCGTCAATGCCGGACACTTGTTGTACCGTGCTAGTACCAATGCCGGGTAATGTTATAATCGTGCGGTCGTCAATGCCGGACACTTGTTGTACCGTGTTAGTGCCAATGCCGGGTAATGTTATAATCGTGCGGTCGTCAATGCCGGACACTTGTTGTACCGTGCTAGTGCCAATGCCGGGTAATGTTATAATCGTGCGGTCGTCAATGCCGGACACCCCTTTTGTTTACGAATTGAAGATGAGCGTGCTATAACCGGAAGTTATTTAGCGGCGATTCCAGTAGAATTTGTAGAGCCGTGACAAACGTTTCGATTATATCGCTATTTACAACCTTCGCTGGAAGTTTGTTCCATTCTTGGAAAACTCGATACTTGCAGAAATTGCGAGCGATGTCGAGTAAGAAACGCTTGCCAACGATCCTGTCATATCAATCATAATTTCTAGTATTTGTCGTCAGCGCTGTTGGTTGAACT
The DNA here is from genome assembly GCA_016164225.1 of Gammarus roeselii. Taxonomy (NCBI): domain Eukaryota; kingdom Metazoa; phylum Arthropoda; class Malacostraca; order Amphipoda; family Gammaridae; genus Gammarus; species Gammarus roeselii. The sequence continues at coordinate 12,385 of SDVV010022206.1, read as the reverse complement.
GTGCTGCTGTTCTTCAGCGGAATGGTGAGCGTAAAGTAGGCATGGAAATGGTTTGGAATCCTGATTCCTATAGACGGTATGTTGTCTCTTTATCCGCCCGCTGTCGCGCACTCACTAAAATTGCTAGGACTCGTGAATTGTTGAAGTAATAGTGGCAAGCCATACATCATTTGAAACTCTCGTTTATAACTAGTATCTATTTCTCCGAAATTTGAATTTATAAATTTAATGTAAGATTTCCGTACCAGTAAATAGTTTTTTGCCATGCAAGATTTTCACAGTTGCATTGTAGTAATGATGGCAGCTAATTCACTATTTGACATTTTTTGTAGAGTCATACGATCTTATTCGACGATTATTTGAAATTATTGTATTAGAAATGTTAGAAAAACGCGACTTTTTAATGATAAAATATCGTCTAACGAAATATCTCTTCAAAGCTGTTCAATACGTCATGGCATGCAGTGCGTCATTGGGATGTTCGTGTGGAGCAGCAAGATAAAAATACAGATTTTATCAATACTCTAATTTTGAACTTTTTTTCCGTCCCTCCTACAGTTTTTGAAGCCATCCCATGGAACTCAATGTGTAAAAGCTCATGAAGAGTGCTATAGTGAATTTTTTTTTTTTTTTTCAACTTAGAACACTACAAATTGTAGCTAAAAGACGTTCCCAGGAAAATCCGAGAACTGTATGTACTATGATTATTCACTTTTCCTTCAGTTTTAAATAGTTATGTCATTCAATGAATAATTAAAAAGCTTCCAAATTTGAAATCTTAAACATTTTAGAAGCGATTTTGCAAGCAAACGCACCTTTTAATTGTAACCGCTTTAGAATTGTTGACGGCCCATAAGTGTAGTACATGATTTTAAAGGTTTCCCATTAGTGGTTTATCTTGAACCAACCTCTTACGACAGGAGTCCTGATCTCACCCACCCCTGCGCAACCAGTCGCCAAGTCGGTTAGCACAGCGCAACTTGCGTTTCATGCCTCAATCCTCAAAATACGGTATTTTTTTCCCAAGTTCCACACGACGCTGTGACTATGATCGTTTCGTTGTTGGCGGACGATGTCTAGTTTTAGCTATTTATTGCCCAAAGAGCCGCTTTCAAATGACTTTCGCAAACTGTTGTTGACGGCTTAAATATTAAACCCGTTTGTCTGAGGTCTCCGACGTCGTTGAATCTATTTCAATATAACTCTCCCGCAGCTACTACTACTTAGGGAATTCAACCCATCGACCCCTATCCCGCATTTTTTCTACTACTTAGGGTTTTCAACCCATCGATTCCTATCCCGCATTTTTTTCTACTACTTAGGGTATTCAACAAATCGACCCCTATCCCGCATTTTTCTTCTCTAAAAGCTTGTTATTCTATTCAATAATGCTTCAACCTCTTCTCATTCCCCAGGGTCTAGGTTTCCTTGTACTCCCCTTCCTGCCGGCCTCGAACCTCTTCTTCCCCGTGGGATTCGTGGTGGCCGAGAGAGTGCTCTACATGCCCTCCATGGGTTATTGCCTAATCGTGGCGCACGGCTTCACCAATCTCCTGCACAAAGTGTGAGTACATGGTAACCTCCTGTACTAAGTGTGTAGACACACCAACACCATACCTAAGTGAAGTCTTCACCAACCTCCTGCACAAAGTGTGAGTACACACCAACAATACTCTTTAGTGGAGGATTCACCAACCTCCAGCACTGAATAAATTGCACACCTTCACTTTTCTTTAGTGGAGGCTTCAACAACCACCAGCACAGAGTGTGAGTAGACACCAACACCATCCCTTGGTGTGAGCTATAATAATATGATAATTATTGTGGCCTTCAGCTTACCGATGGGTTTTATCTTCCCTTTACAACACATCCATAAGCACCTTATCTCGGAAGCAAAAGTGTCCCATCTCATACTGTTGGTGAGTGGCTTTGTTTGTCTCTGTAAAGCACTGATGTGCCACATGTTTTTGAGAGTCTCTTATGAGAACGAAACGCTTCAGCCATCGCATCTTTCGTGTCTGAGGCTTTTTGCACTTGCTGTTTACCTGTCACCCTCAATTCTCTGGTCAGAAAGATCCACTAAGCTACGCGGTGCTTTACGCTGTGTCGAAAGACTGCTTTTGACCTCCCCAGGCGAGCTTCAATGTTTCTAGTTGAGAAGATAAAAAGCAGAGCTCCTTGGGGAGTTTAGGTTTTTAAAAGACCCGTCAGTGGTTGGTCTTTGCTGATGCTTCAGCACACGCGAAGTGTTGGCGAGAGAAAGAACATATTGGACGACATAGTTCTTATGGTGGTATTGTTCCGATCTTGTTATTGCCAGTGTAACGAAGGCGTCTGTTTTGGTCACGACAAAGCAAGTTGCGGTTTAGCTTCCATTGGTGTTTTCAATGAGTCACTTGCACACTTGTTAGCGTTCAATACATACCATTGAGTGATCTGAGGAAGCCCTTATTCTCCGTGCTGTGGCATCGAGGCCGGGGCTTTCTTTTTTTGGATGTTTGTATTCTCTATGAGAGGTCGATTTCTGAAGCTCTTTTTTTCTCAGACTTTGCTCATATCCCATCGACTGTTCTTAATTGCTGTTGAGTTTCAAACCGCAATATATTTTCTATTATATTGTTGTGGTTCCAAGCACGACTTTGATTGACGCATTCGTCCTTAATGGTGTTCATTTTCAATTCAAAATCATTGAACCAAATATATGTATTTACAATCCGTTGAAATGTGAACTTTTATGTAATCGTATAAGCCATCATCTGCCAGGGTCCGCGTTCCTGTCTAAGGGTTACACCTTGCACGATGAAACACAAAGCCCCCTCAAGTACCTGCCAGTGTCCGCGCTCCTGTCAAAGGGTTACCCCTTGCACGATGAAACACAAAGCACCCTCAAGTACCTGTCAGTGTCCGCGTTCCTGTCAAAGGGGGACACCTTGCACGATGAAACACAAAGCCCCCTCAAGTCCCTGCCAGTGTTCGCGTTCCTGTCTAAGGGTTATACCTTGCACGATGAAACACAAAGCCCCCTCAAGTACCTGCCAGTGTCCGCGTTCCTGTCTAAGGGTACCCCTTGCGCGATGGAGCACAAAGCTTCAAGTAATTCTACCCTCGTCGGTCACTGATGTGACACAGCAATTGGAACGGGCTGTTCGTGACAAACCGTAGAGGGCGTGCAGAAGAAATATGCGAAAACGATTACCTGTTTTTTGTATTTATGTCCAGGTCTCGCAAAGGCCGGGAATTAGAATCTTTTTAGTAACGCCCTTTTTTGTATAAATGTTTTTACAGTTAAGTATATGAAACGGTACAACGCTTACACTTTGATGGCGTCCAGTGGAAACGTTTACGCCTCCCTGCCCTATCGAAGAGACACTGTTGTTCTCTGTGCCGGTTTTTTCAGCAGTTTGCAGTGTGTTATGAATCCTTCGAGAGGAGTTGACCGCGAGGCTGAAAAGTGTCCGTCCGTTGAACCGTTCGGAACTTCCTACAGTCAAGAATTTTTTAAATGTCATGCAATATATTTTTATAACGTTATTGGTGATTATTGCAATATAACACAGATTTGTCGTGTATATAAATAAACAACGATAATATTGATGTTTATTTTATTCAGGTCTCCTACAGTTTGTGAGCTACCATAACATGCATGCATCATTGGATTTTTTTGTGGCGTTCAACAATAGAAAGATTTTTCGCTTTTAAATTTGATTATTAAAAGTCGTAAAAATATTAATTTGCAAAAAATCTTTAAAAAAAAATCTTCAAATGCTGTTTCCAAGTTATCATCAAATGCCATACATCCTTTGAATGCTCATGTTATGATTTATTTTATAAATGCTTTGATTTCGAACTTTTTGTATTAAGTCGTTATCTTTCCTCCTGCAGTATTGAAGGTTACATCGCATGGAATACACTGTTCATAAGATTTTTGGAATCATACAACGATTTTTCTCTCAAAATTTTGAGTGAAATAAATTTGTTGAAAGCAATTATTGAATGAGCTGGAACATAATGACAAGTCTCTACTCCAGCCATGCAGTACCTAAGTCTCTACTCCAGCCATGCAGTACCTAAGTCTCTACTCCAGGCATGCAGTACCTAAGTCTCTACTCCAGCCATGCAGTACTTAAGTCTCTACTCCAGCCATGCAGTACCTAATTTAAACACTTGAGGAGTAGTCGATGAAATCACATGTCCTGCAGTTACGCGTCAATCTCTTTGAGATGGAAGGAGGTCATAAGGCTTGTCCACAGGGCCACGTACCACTTCCCTCTGCCCTACCGTCGCCTCGTCTGTGTCAGCACAATAAAACTTGCTGACGCGATCGATTTTCATCTCGGGCATCAGAGCTCATTTTGTTTGTGTTCACACTATTACCGCCCCATGACTACAGGCTGGGATTGTGTTCACACTATTACCGCCCCATGACTACAGGCTGGGATTGTGTTCACACTATTACCGCCCCATGACTACAGGCTGGGATTGTGTTCACACTATTACCACCCCATGACTACAGGCTGGGATTGTGTTCACACTATTACCGCCCCATGACTACAGGCTGGGATTGTGTTCACACTATTACCGCCCCATGACTACAGGCTGGGATTGTTATTGTTTGGCATAGAGTGTCACATATTGTTGGGCCTACGCAACATATTGTTAGGCCTACGCAACATATTGTTAGGCCTACAGTGTCACATATTATTAGGCCTACACAACATATTGTTAGGCCTACAGTGTCCCATATTGTTAGGCCTACAGTGACACATATTGTTAGACCTATGCAATATCTTAGGGACAGAAAAAAATAGTGCATGAGCGTGGCGAGAATTGTTGTCTATGTGGGGGAGGTGATTATGGGGCAAGAATTGTAGACTCATTGCGGGGAGGTGATTATTGGGCGAGACTTATCAACTCCATGTGGGGGATGTGATTGAATTGTTGACTCAATGTGGGGGAGGTGATTGAATTGTTGACTGAATGTGGGGGAGGTGATTGAATTGTTGACTCAAAGTGCGAGAGGTGATCGAATATCGACTTAATGTGCGAGAGGTGATTGAATTGTTGACTCAATGTGGGGGAGGTGATTGAATTGTTGACTCAATGTGCGAGAGGTGATTGAATCGTTGACTCAATGTGGGGGAGGTGATTGAATTGTTGACTCAATGTGGGGGAGCTGATTGTATTGTTTACTCAGTGTGGGGGAGGTGATTGAATTGTTGACTCAAAGTGCGAGAAGTGATTGAATTGTTGACTCAATGTGCAAGAGGTGATTGAATTGTTGACTCAATGTGGGGGAGGTGATTGAATTGTTGACTCAATGTGCGAGAGGTGATTGAATTCTTGACTCAATGCGGGGGAGATGATTGAATTGTTGACTCAATGTGCGAGAGGTGATTGAATTCTTGACTCAATGTGGGGGAGATGATTGAATTGTTGACTCAAAGTGCGAGAGGTGATTGAATTGTTGACTCAATGTCAGGGACCTGATTATTGGACGAGAATTGTTGACTCCATGTCTGTGAAGTGCTTATTATGCGAGAATGGTTGACCTTGAAGGTGTACTAGATTTCGCGCAGCCGAAATTTTGTTCGCAATTCATATCAATGGAATAGGGATTATTTAGTAACATGGCAGTAATTTAAATCGTCAAAAAAATCTAATTTATTTTCTGGAGCGTATTAATAATTTACCATCTGGAGAAATGCGCACGAATGACTAGCGTTTTGAAGAATAAGATCAATTTTTTAAATTCTGCGTTTGGGGTAGATGGATGATTATTCATTTTATAGATCATTAACACCTTAATTTAGTATTTTATCATTTATTATTTTGCAGGCTCTATTATTTGTCGGTGGCTTTTTTTCATGGTGATCAATTTTGGATTAGTAATATAATTATGTATCGTTAGACGCCCGCAGGGGCCCTAGGTGGACTATGCGGTGTGTTAGTTAGTCTAGTCCATCCTACGGTGGGAGAATTTGCGCTCTCCCGGGCGCCTAATAAATGTCCGAGCACAGCTAGGCGTTTTGATGGCTAAATGGTGAAATAATGTTGATGTTGATCTTGGAGAGTGGGAGTCTTGAATGGCACTGTGCGTGGAGGGGACGAGGCGAGTCGAGGCAGGTTGAGGCGAGTCGACGATTCGAGACGAATCTAGGCTGGTTGAGACTAGGTGACCCAAGAATGGGACCCGCGGGACTCTAGGGACCCGGGGGTTTTAGGAACCTGGGGAACTTGGAAGACCAGAAGAATTTGGGGGACCCACTTGGACCCTTCCGAGGCCTTTTGGGACCCCCTTGAGACCCTTTGACCCCCTTGAGAAACTTAGGGACCCGCTTGAGGCCATTCTGAACCCTGAGATCCCTGCTTCCCTTTCCCCACGCTGTAAAATCCATACACAGAAAAATGTATATATGTGAAATGCTTGAGTAAAACAATTTATCATTACTGACACAGAGAGCGAGGGTCGCGTCGAGGCTGGTCGAGGTGCGTCGAGATTAGTCGAAACATGTTCAGGCGAGTCGAGTTGGTCGCGACGAGCCGATACTGGCCGAAATGATTCGAGACAAGCCGAGATGAGCCGAGACGAGGGGTCTCGGGGGACTCGGGGAGCTCGGGAAGACCCAGGGGACTTGGGTTACCCTCCGAGATTCATCGGGCTTTTTTGGGACCCGAGGGACCTGTGCTCTCCCCACCCTATCCCCTTAAACAATCAGTGCGAAATCAATAATCTGAGCAGTTTTTCTGCCCATGACGAACCTGCCCTTACTTTCTTCTTTATGATCCACAATTTGGTCATGTATAATAATGCTGGCGTATTAGTGCGGGAGTTCCTGTTTGTGATTTTATGAATTGATGTTTTTTCTTCCGTCTGTGCTCGCTCGCGTGTGCACGGACCATACGTAGTTTCTGGGGTTGACCTGGACTGCGTAGCTATAAAGCCTTGTGACGCGACGCGTTGCGGTTGGAGTTGATCTAATCCGTGAAGCTATAGACCTTGTACTAATTTGTCAGGTTACATCCAAACGAAAGCTCTACTGTTAAATATATTGTGATGTTACGATGTGTTTTTAGCAGCCTTCATTCCCCTCTTTTTTATCAGATTGCATTTTCCTAGAAATACTTATATCCCAAGCAATCACTGTGACGATATGCATTACAAGACACATGAAAGTTGTATAGATCCACTCGTCGCGAAGCCTCGAACTGTCGGGAACATTGATGACCGAACTGTTTGATCAATTGTCCAGCCCTCCTCCTTGGGGAATTTGACAGCTGCCACGACATGTGGGTATGCGAGACAAGGCCGTTGGGAGTGATAATGCTAACGCCAAAGATTCTCCCATCCTGGTTCTTCTCAATAGCGAGCAACCCACCCGAATCACTCTCGAAAGCAGAACCGTCAGTGACCTATCCGTATGCTTCTCCACATTGACACCCTAAATCGCATGGGGAGCTTGCCTACATCACATGACAGTGATCATAACCCATTCATCATAACTCTTCTCTCCAATCAACCTGCTAACCCTGCTGCATACGACCTTCGATTCAACCACCAGAAACCCATTTGGGGGAATATTCAACACATTTCGCGTGGCACAATATGGATGATATCCCGACGACATTTCAAAACATGACTTCGTCAGCCACATTTCAGAAACATAACCTTGTCAGCCACGATACGTTTCGGAGTGCAGCAGACGCATGCTTCTCTGTCTTTTTTCATAAAACCATGTTTGTGCCAAGAGGCGCTAGAAGCGGCAACAAGGCGTGATGGGCTGAATGCAGCTTTCTGTCGCACATGGTCCCGTATAAATAGAATTCCTGGAAAAAGCATACGCTGAATTACATAAACTAACCTTGAAGAAGAAATTAGAAAGCTGGACCCGATTATTCAACACTATCAATCGGAACACCTCTCTTCTCAGAGTGCGAAAAAATATCTAACGCATCCAGGAACGCTTCGATTGGCCTCTCCGCATTCTTTCAAATGCTGGTAGCATTTATTCTTCCTATGCAAAAATGCAGTAGCTGACAAACTTGTACAGGATTTTAGCAAGTTATCTCGATCACCAAATTACACGACTGCTTTAAAACAGGAAAAGGCATTGAGAGAGAGTGAGTGAACGTATTCACTTGACTTCCACAGCCGAAGAATTCTAAGACAAACCATTCTCTATCCACGAACCGCACTATGCCTTCACTGACATTTTTTCGTGGAACCTCACCTTAGCCAGGCCGGAAGCACATCATCGGTCTGGCCCAGGTGACCTCTGCCGGGAATCGGTAATCATCCCGATACCTAAACTCTGTTGACGTCACAGTCACCATCTTAACCTCAGGAAATAGTGTTCTGCAGGGGTGCGGCCTTATACTCCTTAAAATCGATCAGCTAGCATACATTCTCTCCGCGATGGAGACTGCTCTCTCACTATACGTGGAAGACTTACAAAATAAACTACCAACACCCCTGCATTCAACAATTCAAATTGAACTACAGAAGTGTTTAAATCAGTTTGGACCTGGACTTCCTCAAACTGATTCTGATTTTCGCTATCTAAAACTAAAAACATGCATTTTACTCATGTTCTCGGCCTAACTTCAAACCAGCCGTAACGCGGCACAACGCACTCACTATGTTATACGAACACTCCATCAAGCCTGGGTTTCGTGTGGGACCCTAAACTCACGTGGCGATCTCACATTGCAGCCCTGCTGACCTGCTGTCGAAGGTCGATGGGAATTATCCTCTTGGTAATATTCTTCAAATTTGGTGCCAATCTGTACACCGGCAATATGTTTTGAAGAACTTAAGTTCGTTCACGCCTTGACTATAGCTGTCGTTTACAAATAAGTAGCCACAACAAACTTCGATCACCTCTTGATCATCACAAACAACGCTATGCGCATCGCAACCGGCGCGTTCCATGTCACGAATCCCTGATCGTTCTAGCCAGTGAGTTTCCGCTGCATTTATTGGTGAAACAAACTCGCTACAATACTAATTCAAGATTAGGAGCCACTTCAACAACCCAACCCTGAGCCACATTGTCAGCATTTCCGATAAACATTATTTTGCGGCTAAAATAAATTTATGCTCGATAGTCTCCCACGAGTGGACAACTTACTGACTTCACTACACATCACTTGCAAAGCTATCAGGCCGTCATTCTCTTACCAATTTTTTCGAATCAGCACACCTACATGAATGATCAGCGCACCTCTGGTCAACCTAGGCTGGCAATTATACCCTGGGGAACTACTCCACAAAATATAAACTGCCGAGAATTTTTACACTGCTCTAGGAACAATAACCTGATTTCCGTCATACTGCTCCAAAACTGTCCACGGAGTGGAAACAACAGCTGGGTGCGGGACCACCACATGTTTGACTACCCTTCCTCAAGAAGCCTCTGTTTTCTCTGCAGATTTGTACATACATGAATTTTATATCTCAACTAAGAAAATAAATCGCCTCCCCAAATGCGTCCTCTTCTCAGATAGTCTAAGTACTTTCACTCAGCTTAAAAATCTGTCGAATACATATTTCGCTCTACGTAAAATACAACACTACCTCCTTACAATGTACGAGGCTGGCCAAGGGTCGAATTTTGATGGATCCTGGGTTATGAGGAAATAAGAGAAATGAGCTCGCTGAGTGTCTCGTTAAACTGGCATCCACCCATCAGAGAACAATTCATCGCCATTCACTGCAGATGTAGGTTTCCAATCAGCATCTTCCATGGAACATCTCGATGAAACGATACGTGTCAACAAAGCTGATAGAAAATGTATGTAGTCAAACCCTCACTGTTGGAGAATGGAAAACCAAGTTTTCCAACAAGGAGGACCAAATATTCATCAACCGCACGTGTACATGGCACACATCAATTACTCACAACTATCTAATGGACGCAAAAGTAGGACCGTTTGCGTCTCCTAGTCCTTGGAGTCATCGAGAATGGACCTTAATTCCCCTTTGCAATCTCCAAAGCCTACTCACTTACCTTCCCGGCCTATACAGAGCAGTTGGAAATTTGAAACGCAATTTGAACTAGATGGCTCTCCTACTTCACAACTTACTTCGGTATATTAATAAGAAGGCACAGAAACGGGATCTGTTTGATAGCTACGTACGAATCTTTTATTTTCGTCAGTATGCATATGTGCCACAATTTGAAGTTTTAGATTATTTCGGTTTGGATATAGTTGTTGCCGCTTGCACTGGAGTGCAAACCTATCAGAATTTATGATTTTTGTCCCTTGCTTGGGAGGCCATGAAGACTCTCGTCGGAGTTCTGATATTGATCAGCCCTTTAGCCTAATCTAATCAGCAAAACTACTGGCCTCTGCGAAGAAGTGCGAATGTTATAGCGGCGATGCAGGCGGGGTAACTCGTCCATCACTCTGTTTACTCCCTACAATACACAATAATCGGTTGAATGTTGAAATGAAAACCTATTTGGAAAACTGCCCGCATGATCTCTCATTCGCAGTTAGGGGAGAAGATTTGAGAAGTGAAGAAATATGTAGGGAAGAAGCACGTGAAGAAGTTAGATTTTCGCGCCCTTCGGAGAAGCTCGCCAAGACTTACGCCAGAACTCCAGAGGAGATGAACTTCTTAATCTAGTTTATCCCTTCAAGAGACGTGCAGCCACAACTAGGGTTGGAATTCACTAAGAAAAATGCTTCTAATCTACGAATTTTTTTTTCTACTCATAGATAGTCAGCACATTTATCGAAATTAAATTGTGGTGAGCTTCATTTTAAACGAAATAATTTCCCACCTGTTCTCAGGGCCTTACCTTCTTAAGAGATTATCCGCTACGGGCCCCTCCCTCACATCTCTCTCCCGTTCCTCCTCCATGGCCTCCCGTTCCCATTGAGAGCCGTGATCCATCTTACGCTGTGTAGATATGCTTTACGCCCACTTGATCGAACACCGGCGGCGCGACCTCGAGGAAAAACATCCCCTCCCCCACCACCCCCCTCGTCTCCCTCAGACCTCCATCCCCGTCACTTAGATCAAATAGACTTGCTCGATGGTGCCCACGGCCTCGATTGTGTTCAGTAATAGTGTATTGTGTTTTAAATAAGTTCAAGGGATGGAGAAGTTGAAATGGACAATTTGTGGTCTTTCTGAATGAAGTTTGCGTGTTAGTGTTACAGACAAGATTGGGAAATTTTTTGTTCAGTTGGTAGAAAAAAAGACCAATTTCTTCTTCAAACAGAACTGCGTGGCCTTGAACAGAATTTGGTTACCATTGTTTCGATGTCTCGAATTTCAATCCCGCCCGTTATAGGCGCTGCAATTTAAAGCTGGCATACTTTTTGCAAAGCGGTCGACGATTCTCCAGGATAAGGCTCTGCCTGTGTGGTCAATATACAGGGTGACACAGAAAAAGCTGGTCGACAGCAAATGTTAATCCGAAAACTAATTGACGTAGATAAGTAGAACAGAAAACATATTAAAGGATACGTCCTGAGGTTTTATTTCGATTATACCAAGTGCTCGAAATGACCACCCTGCTGCTGAATTCAGCGGGTAATCTTTTTTTTTAGATTACAGCAACACGAAAAAGTTGGTCAATGAAAGAGATTATTTCTCGGATAACTTACTTAAAGGCATTGATAGTGGCATGTTTTGCTTTGGACACCCTATTTTCGACTTACCCTCAGATAAAATAATCTGAAGGGCTGAAATCAGAAGCTCGATTTGTGTGAAGTGATGTGGTTTCCGAAGCGGCTCTCGGACACCTCAGGGCAGGCATTGGTGTGGGTGAAATTGCCCCATCTTGTTGAACCAAGCGTCCTGATGAGTGTCGACAGACGTCACACTATCCAGCATGTCAATAAAGTATGCCGCATACATTTAAAGGTAACTTAATCCGCTACAAACTGTCACCTTAGGCGAGTGCCATTAAAGTATGCCGCATACATTTAAAGGTAACTTATCCCGCTACAAACTGTCACCTTAGGCGAGTGCCAATAAAGTATGCCGCATACATTTAAAGGTAACTTAATCCGCTACAAACTGTTACCTTAGGCGATTGCCAATTTTTTTCCAACACCTCTACTAGGTTTCGAGAGCTCCATTTACGAAAGACTGTTTACTAATGAAACCATTTAAAGAAATGGGACTCATTGCTGAAAATGCGGGTGATCGCATCTAATTGGTCTTTCACGGCCAATTCATTAATCCGTTGACAGAACAGTAATCTCGTTGCAGCTGCCGTGATGCTTGTATGGTTTCAGTCGAAGACCAATCGTCAGGATGCAAAATTAACCTGGCCTCTTTCCTTACACCTCATGATTGATTGTCTGAAAGGGTGTTGTTCAAATGTACGATTTTGTCTACAACCTTGCATGTTATACAAATGTGTGT
>SDVV010022205.1:0-12991 GCA_016164225.1 Gammarus roeselii | reverse complement strand
TATACAATTGCATGTTGAGGTTCCTGCCACATCAGCAAATTTTGCCGGCAGCCTGTTTTAAAACAATGAGATGTAGGGGATTTAAATTATGAATAAATTATACTAAAGTTCAAAAAACACTTGTAAAATGAGACACAAACTACTATGAAAGGCAAGAGACTGGAGATGAAGAAGTCACCACAAGGGATCGATAGAGTAATGTGATGGAAACAGCAACTTCGTAAAATTGTAGGATGCTGTGCAAATTCTTTATGTTGTAATTTGATAAATATTAGGGCATACTGGCAGTTATAGTTTAGGCCGAAGTTAATTTCCTTAGATTTGTTGTTTATGTAGAATATCGGTGAATGATGTTTTCTTTCTCAGTTCAGCTCGTAAAATTATTTTATGAGCTAGATTTCTTCGCGTGAAGTTCTACTGTTGACATTTCCGGTTCAATTTTATGCCTTAAAGTTTATTCCTGTCAGTTCAAACCTTTTCGAATAAGTTTGTATAGACTATATTTAGTATGTGTCGCCCGCGGGATATAATTTTTCATGACTTGGTTAGCTTCAACCATAACTGTACAAGATGGGGGGGGTCCCAGGCAGTCGTCAACAGCTCACATAACAATGCGAAATAACCATCCTTCGTGGCTCCGTGTCTCTAGACGCAACGGCTCAGGTTTGATCTCAGGCGCCACAGAAAGAAAGAAGATTTTCCGATGAGATAATTCATAACTCAAGGAATAATTAATGCGGTTTGCGGTACCAAAGCTTGGGCCTTCATGTAGCACCAAAAGACGTAGTGGGACCAGCACTTATTGTAATCAAAAGTCACCACGGTAAACCCAGTATCCGTATTGATCAAGTCATTGTGACTATAGTGTCCCAATGCCATCAGTTTTGTTATAGTGGCGCCAGTTTTGTTATAGTGACAATAGTTTTATCATATTGACACCAGTTTTGCTATAGTGACAATAGTTTTGTCATAATGACACCCGTTTCGTTATAGTGACAATTGTTTTGTTATAATGACACCAGTTTTGTTAGAGTGACAATAGTGTTGTCATAGTGACACCCGTTTTGTTATAGTGACAATTGTTTTGTTATAATGACACCAGTTTTGTTAGAGTGACAATAGTGTTGTCATAGTGACACCCGTTTTGTTATAGTGACAATTGTTTTGTTATAATGACACCAGTTTTGTTAGAGTGACAATAGTGTTGTCATAGTGACACCCGTTTTGTTATAGTGACAATTGTTTTGTTATAATGACACCAGTTTTGTTAGAGTGACAATAGTGTTGTCATAGTGACACCCGTTTTGTTATAGTGACAATTGTTTTGTTATAATGACACCAGTTTTGTTAGAGTGACAATAGTGTTGTCATAGTGACACCCGTTTTGTTATAGTGACAATTGTTTTGTTATAATGACACCAGTTTTGTTAGAGTGACAATAGTGTTGTCATAGTGACACCCGTTTTGTTATAGTGACAATTGTTTTGTTATAATGACACCAGTTTTGTTAGAGTGACAATAGTGTTGTCATAGTGACACCCGTTTTGTTATAGTGACAATTGTTTTGTTATAATGACACCTGTTTTGCTATAGTGATAATAGTTTTGTCATAGCGACACTAATTTTCTCCGAGTAAGAATACAGCTCCTTAGTTAACATTCGATCCAGCAGACGTATCACCGCACCTCAATCTCATTGCACTAGGCCATGTTATCTCTCGTAAATTAAATATTAAGAATAACTGAATGCAAAAAATTGACTCATTGTTTGTACCACTAAGTTGGTGCAGTTTTGCTACGTTGCACTTCGTCGATTCGTTTTTCCAAAGGATAATTGACAGACAAGTAGGAGGAACCGCTGAAACGTCACCATCTACTTTTTGGGGGGATTGTTGGAATATAGCAGTACAGGGAAGTATCGGATGTTTATCCTAATGTGAGTTGAATTCTCTCGGGTAGTTTGGTAATAACGTCATTTAAGCGTAACATTCTGATAAGATCAACCGCTTCAAAATTTGTTTGTTATGAAATAATTTTCATATTAATTTATTCAGTATTGATTTCTCACATGGTTGTTTAATTTCAAGCTTAACACCAACGAGGCAATATTATTTCCAACATCTAATCAAGGTCTCTGAATGTGATTAAATTTATTTCCCCTCAATAAAATTTCAATAAGAAGGTATTTATAAATTCGAATTAAACAGCTCATGCTACAGAATGTATACTTCGTCCCTCACCAAATCACAAAAATGTGCATGGATACTCGAGGTAATCAACAAACCATAGCAGGGGGAGAGGCCGTAGCGGTCTCACTATACAAATAGCATCTTCTACAACGCCTTTAAAACCAGCTGCTGCTCCTGCATGGTGACCATGAGGCCGTGTACTGATCCCGCTCGCTTCTGTCTCTCGTAGGTCTCTTTTTGCACAACCTGCATGCAAGTGTTGCCTCTCACAGCCCCCCTTGCTTCTACCCACCACTTCCTCCAAAGGCAAAAACCTGAGAGAGAGTTTATCGCCAGGTCTGTGAACGAGTGCGTGCTTGGACCTTCCTTCTGCAAATTGTCGTCCTTCCCAACTGGTCAGGCAAATCTCTCCCCTCCCCTTCTCTTCTAGCCCTCCGTAAGCTCATCCTTCCCTCTTCACTGCCCCTCCTTACCCCCATCCCTTTCTCGACACAGTTTTACCCCGTATTAAAGGAAATAACAACTAAAGAGACCGTCTTCCGTTCACTAAATGCCTATGTGAGGGGAAAACACTCTGTGTTTTACTCTCGATCGGATGGCAAGCGAGAATGTTAATAGTAGAATATAATTAAGTAGGTGCTAGCGAGGTGGCTGATGGTACAATACAAGCGAATAGGAGCTAACAAACGAGTAGAAGCTAACTCTCCCACTCGCAGGTAAAAGCGACAAGGTGCGGAATGGAATCCAAGCAGTTGTTGTCTGAGTAAACACTAATCGAATAGGTAGATAGCAGACCACTAACGAGTTTGTAAGGGCCCGAGTGAATTCTAAACGGGGTAGGCCAAGTGGTAGATGATGCTTAACCCCAAGCGAGTAGGTAAGGTCCGAGTGAACCCTAAATGTGTTCAGCTACGGGGTAAATAGTAGAATACAAGCGAGTAGGCAAGGTTCCAGTAAGCCCTAAATGTGTTAGGCCAAGTGGTAGAGAGCATAACAGAAGTGCGTAGGAGGGGTCCGAGTGAACACAAAGCGAGTTTAGGACAGAGGTGGTTAGTAGAGAACGAGTGGGCGGAGTAATAGTTAAGACTAAACAAGTCTGGAAAAGAGGTAGTTAGTAGAGCACGAGTAGGCAGAATATTAATAAACACTAAACGAGTTTGGAAAAAAGGTAGTTAGTAGAGCACGAGTGGGCAGAGTATTAGTGTTAACACTAAAAGAGTTTGGAAAAGAGGTAGTCAGAAGAGCACGAGTGGGCAGTGTATTAGTTTTAACACTAAACGAGTTTGGAAAAGAAGTAGTCAGAAGAGCACGAGTGGGCAGTGTATTAGTTTTAACACTAAACGAGTTTGGAAAAGAGGTAGTTAGAAGAGCACAAGAGGGCAGAGTATTAGTAAACACTAAACGAGTTTGGAAAGAAGGTAGTTAGTAGAGCACGAGTGGGCACAATATTAGTTTTAACACTAAACGAGTTTGGAAAAGAGGTAGTTAGTAGAGCACGAGAGGGCAGAGTATTAGTAAACACTAAACGAGTTTGGAAAAAAGGTATTTAGTAGAGCAGGAGTGGGCAGAGAACTAGTAAACACTAAACGAGTTTGTAACAGAGGTAGTTAGTAGAGCACGAGTGGGCAGAGCATTAGTAAACTCTAAACGAGTTTGGAAATGAAGTAGATGGTAAGGGTCAAGTGAACGGTTATCTTATTTGGCTGTTGTGGGAACTTGAATGTGCTCATTTGTTCGATAGAACTAGCTAACTCAATGTGTAACCAAATACCTTATTCGACAAAATTATACCCTTGATACGATGCGTGTCTTAGATTTAATGTATACTTTGAAACCCACCAGAACACCACAAGGCATCCCGTGAATACAGGATTTTCTTCTTCATTAATAACATTATAAGAGGTAGATGGTAAAAAAAGTTAACGTGTTTGGCTAAGTTGTAGATGATAGGACCACGCGAAGTGTAAATCCAGCGCGTTTTTTATTATTATTTTTTGTACATAATAGGATCATGTGAAGTGTTATTTGGAAGTTATACGCAACAGGACCACGTGAAGTGTTGATCAGGTGAAATGTTATTTTGAAAGTTGTACACGATGGGACCACGTGAAAAAGTTATTCCAGCACGTTTTTTATTTAATTTTTTGTATACAATAGGATCACGCGACGTGTTATTCAATGCTGCATAGCACCACGCCTTCAAGGGGCCAACATATGTTAACTAAAAATCACTCTGGTAATCTATAACGACTACTTCCAGCGAATTTTTTGTTCATATTTATTTGTTGTACACAACAGGCTCACGCGACGTGTTATTCGGTGTTGTAAATAAACTCTTCAGCAAAGAAAATAAGATTATCATTAGCAGTCTATTCAACTGTCTTGCACCGCAATCAATTACCCATAATTATATTTTAAATACACTGCAACCCGCCTTACTTCTGCATCTAAACTGCAACATTGGAACTTCCCCGTGACACCCCAACTCCCACCAGAAAACCCGGCTGTACGTGTAGCAATGGTAATTGCACAAACTGCGCTTGCTTCAGAAGTGACGTAAATTGTTCATCGTGTCGAAGCAAGAAATGCACAAGAAAGCCAAAAAATTTGAATTCAACGCTTTAAAACTCCGCAGTTTCCCTGCAACACACAAGAATCTCCTAGAAGAAGCTTCAGCAGTAACCCCCTCTCCCCCCCCACACAATAACTAAAAACTTGCCATCTCTTTCTCCCCACTCCCAAGTAAATGAACCCCTAGCAAGCCCCCCTTCCCCATCAGCCACTAGCAAACCCCAACATCTCCAGCCCTGCCTCCAACGGCCTATCGTAACAGCGAGCGAGACCCATCCAACAACACAGCCAATCGTCGCTGTGCACAATGCCAACAGCGTTCCAGGAGAAACTACACAGCCTTCTGTTACAATCCTCATAGGCGATGACTTCATAGCAGATGAACAACCGGATGACCTCACAAGGAAATGCACTACACAAAAAATCAACGGAGTTGACTCTAATGCAATGCTAAAAACCATTGAGAGAGAAAATGCGTAAAAAAATTACATTATAGCGTGACGAGCGTGATGACTGAGCAAAAATGGCCAACACAATCTTCGAAATGAATAGTTCTGCAAGGATAAACATAGTCTTGCAGACACACAATCACGAGACGGCCAATTACAAACTGTCACGGCCGACGCCTCTTTTACCGTTAACCGGTCACAAGACAGCGGACTACGCACTCACGGCCAACTGACACCGTGCACAACACCCGTTACCTTGCGCACCCCCTTGCCCTGCGACCCAACTCACAGCAGCAAGGTGGCTCGGAAAACCATATCAGGACAAACACACGTACGCAGGGCGCTCTTATCTTTCCTCAATCCAGCGCTAGCTAACAAGCTTATCATCTATGACACATCACTCCGTATTTACACACACGACTTGTAAACCGCCCTTACATCTTGATGCGTCTTATAACCATCTGCCATTAGACCAAGCCCTTGTACACCAAGCCCTTGTACACCAA
This sequence comes from Gammarus roeselii, assembly GCA_016164225.1. Taxonomy (NCBI): domain Eukaryota; kingdom Metazoa; phylum Arthropoda; class Malacostraca; order Amphipoda; family Gammaridae; genus Gammarus; species Gammarus roeselii. Next base: position 7,277 of record SDVV010022205.1, on the reverse strand, counting down.
GCCAAACCACACGAAGCCCGTGCATCCCATCTATTTGCTCCACCTGTCACCAATGGCACTGCACACCAAACTAAACCAGTTACACTCCAACACAACGACTACAGCTCTCCATCAGCGCCTCTTCAGTTCCTCTATACCAGCAACTACCAATTAGCGCTTCCTCACCATCCGCACACCAAAAGCTCTCATTAGCGCCACTTCATCATCCCTATATCAACTACTACCAATCAACGCTTCCTCACTATTCGCAAGCCAACAGCTCCCCATCAGCGCCTACTCATCACCCTTATACCAACAACTACCAATCAGCGCTTCCTCACCACCCCCATACCAACAATTACAAATCAACGCCTCCTCACCATCGCACACCAACAGCTCCCCATCAACATTTCCTTATCACCCCTATACCGACAACTATCAATCAGCGCCTCCTCACCATCCGCACACCAACAGCTACCCATCGACGCCTCCTTTTCACCCTTATACCAACAACTACCAATCAGCGCCTCTTCACCATCAGCACACCAACAGCTCCCTATCAGTGTCTCATCATCACTTCTATATCAACAATTACCAATCAGCGCCTTCTCACTATCCCTATACCAACAACTACCAATCAGCGCCTCCTCACCAACCCAATATCAACAACTACCAATCAGTGCCTCATCATCATCCGAACACCAACAGCTCCCCATCAGCACCTCCTCCTCATACCCCCTATACCAACAAACTACCAATCAGCGCCTCCTCACCATCCCTGTACCAACAACTACCAAACAGCGCCTCCTCGCCACCCCAATATCAAAAACTACCAATCAGTGCCTCATCACCATCCGCACACCAATAGCTCCCCATCAGCGCCTCCTCCTCATCACCCCTATACCAACAACTACCAATCAGCGCCTCCTCACCATCCTTATACCAACAACTACCAATCAGCGCCTCCTCACCACCCCAATATCAACAACTACCAATCAGAGCCATCTCACCATCCACATACTAACAGCTCCCAGTCAGCAACTTCTCATCATCCGCACACCAACAGTTCCCAACCAGCACCCTTAAATTGTCATTTCACCTACAGCTTCCTATCAGCGCTTCCTCATCACACCAACGACAACAACTCCAGAACAGCAACCCCTCATCAGCCAAACACAAGCACAAACAGCTCCCAGAAGGCGCCTCCTCACAATACTTACACCAGCAGCTTCCAATCGGCGTCTCCTCATCACCTCCACGCCAACCACTCCCAATCAGTGACCCTTCCTCATCCAAACACTGGCAGCTCCCAGTCAAGAGCCTCCTAACCATACTCACACCAGCAGCTCCCAATCAGCGCCTCCACATCACACAAAAGCCAACGATTCCAAACAGCGACCCCTCATCATCCCAAAACAATCGGTTCACAGTCAGCACCTATTTAACATACTCACACCAGTAGCTTCCAATCAGCGCCCCCTCATCATCACCTCACCAACCACTTCCAATCCGCGCCTCCTCAGTATCCCAATAAGAACAGCTCACATACAGAATCCCCTCATCATCCTTGCCACACCAAAAGCTCCTAATCGACGACCAATCATCATCCTCAGACCAACAGTTCCCATTTGGCACCCATCCATCATTCCCATAAAAAAACATCAGCCACTCACAAACCAGCAGGGATACAGGATATGAAAATCCCCATATACACAGAACCAATAAAATCACTTGGGTACTCAATAATCTGAAACTACAATTAATGTCAACCCCCACATGTGGTTATTGCCTAATACACGCTCTTAGTTAATCATGGAAATACCAAATTGGGTATAGTTCAAAACAAGACATTGACTCGTTACTTAGCGTCACATGGAATGAGGCCGACACAAACACGGACTACTATTCGGGTTTCCTCCCAAAAAACTATTACGAAGACGCCAACCAGTTATATAAGGAAGCGTATTTCTACAACAAGAACTACAATCAACTAATGGGAGACTCGATTCACAGAATGCTGAGCAATGCTCTGGGACATCAGATTGACATTGTTCAGGCAGACGGCTTCGCCAATACAACGATAAGGTCCATCTAGCCACACTTAGATAACAACCAGTCAGGTATCAAGATATTCATTCAGCTAAAGGACAGTCATTACAGGGCCCTTGTCCCCATGCAGAAATTCTTAAAATCCTCCATAGAAATAGAACACCAAATGGTAGAAACATCTGCTTTAACAAATTCACCGCCCTGTATGATGCATCTGACACCTGCATCTAAGCAGAGGACGAGCAGAGCAGCGTCCCCGACAGCCAGGACTTCATTACAGGCAGCAACGTGGTCATCGACAAAAGTAACATAGATCGCAGCAATAGTCACTGTTGGGTGCCTGTGCACATGTGACTAGACGGCACTCGCGCCTTTCGTGAAGCAGACGACGAGGTTAGCAATACTCGGCTAAAAGACAAAGACCACATACGAATAAAACACATAAATGTTAGAAGTCTCTTGTCTAAGATAGACCAGATCAAACTAATGTTGACTGATGAAGATGTTGATATACTCTGTCTCACTGAGGCATGGCTGGTTCCAAACATGGATAACAATTTTATTCAGATAGATGGGTACAAACTGTTCAGAAATGACCGAGGAAAGAGAGAAGGCGACGCCTACATCTACGCTAAAAATGAGTACATAACCATGACATGGAAAACGGTTGGAAACGGAGACGAAGTCGACGATGCTTGGATTACCGTTCAAGTAAGAAAAAAATAATCCTTATTGTCGGAGCCATTTACAGGCCACCCAAAGCCAGCAATCAGTCATTCAGTTACATAGAATCCGATCTCCAGACAGCAGCTAATTTGAAAACGAACATGTACGTCTCTTAAGAAATTTCAACGACAATCAATTGAAGCTAAATAAATTGGGCTCAATAATTGAAAGACTAAAACTATAACAGCTCATTGAGGAGCCAACTAGAATCACAAAAGAAAGTAGCCGTTACTCGATCTGATAATCACGAACAATCAATCGTCTGTCCTGAACATCAACGTCTGTGAGTCTCTTGCCGACCACAAAGAAATGAGCTGTCTGATCAATGTACGCAAAGAAAAACGGAAACCAGTTATGCGAACGTATAGATCAAAAGTAAACTACTCACGAGACTCACTGAAGCAAGAGTTGTTTAACAGAGTACCATTGTTCAACGACATGCGTAATACGGACGATGTGAATATTCAATCGACCATTTTCATGGACACGTTCTCAGCGGCCTTCGACACAGTTGTACTAATAATCACAAAGAAACTTACACACCCTCCAGTCAGCTGGATGACTCCTGAACTCAATCAGGAAATAGAAAACCCTAAATATTTTCAAAGGTTTCTGAAATGTCTAGCCAACAAAAAAGCTTACAAAAAATAACCGACTCAAATGGCACGGATTTGACCGATGAATCGCGAGTTCTAAAAGTCTCGCGAGTGGTTTGCCAACCGATGAGGAAGCGCGTAAAAAAACTTATAGTCAAAGCAAAGAGAGATGCGCCGCACCTTGCTGGATTAGAAAAGAAAAAAACAACCCAAAGCAGACTTGGAACATCCTTGGAAACATCGTGCCCCACAAGAAACCAAAAAGCCTTCAAATTATAAAAACTATATAGAAATAGCAGAATCATTCAATGAGTTTTTTTTCAATCATTCAATGAGGAAAGCACACATACAAATAGGTAATGAACAAACACAACAGACGGAACACCTCTACTGAAGACGCGCTACTGGAAATCTCCGAACTCGTATACAAAGCTATAGACGAAAACAGTCTATCATTAGTCGTGCTGCTGGACCTCTCATGAGCATTTGACAGTGTAAATTACGACATTTTGCTGCAAAAACTGATACAACTAAACATTCAAACACCCAGGTTTGAAAGCTATCTGAGGCATTGGTCCCAGCATGTCGTGTTAGAGGGAAACATCACCTCTTCTCCATGACCGGTAAATTTTGGCGTTCCACAAGGATCTATTCTCGGACCGGTTCTTTTCCTTCTGTTTATCAACGACATAAACTGTGGAAACCCTCTCGACAACGCTTGAATGACAATATACGCAGACGATGTTCATTTTTTGTTCGGTAGACCAGCAAACGAATTAGAAACGCTGAAGACGGATGCAGAAACAGCGCTGACCCACATAAAGGACTGGTATTCCTCAAATGGGATAAAAGTTAATACAAGTAAAACACAGTGCATTATCCTGGCATCCAAAGCAAATTCACGGAGAGTTCCCGAGAATTTTGAAGTTGATAGTATGGGCGCAAAAATCCCCCCTGACAACAAAGTCAATAGTCTGGGAGTGTGGCTTGATCTCAATATGACCTTTGGACATCATGTTCATAAGCTCTGTTCCAAACTGAACGATACACTCATGTTTCTCAGTCGAACGAAGAAACAACTCGGCTTCAAGTCCAGACTTCTCGTAATCAATGCTCTGATTTTTTCGCGTTTAAACTACTGCCCTACCATATGGGGAAGGTGGACGAAAACATTACTCTCAGACATTCAACTTAGCATAAACTTCACCGCAAAAGTAGCTCACGGTGGGAACTTTAGAGAGAGCGATCACGTGACACCAATTCTAAAAAAAAACGGTTGGCTGAACACCCAGGAACGACTAGAGCTGAGCGAAGCAGTACGAGTTTTTAGAATTCAGAACAAGCTTTCCTGTTCAAACGGTGTTGTGTTCACAACTCGAAAAGCGGCCCATCAACGATCAAGACGTAATGAAAATAACATTGACACCGAGTTCAGAAAAACATAGATTGGGGCCAAAGCTTTCACGATTTCAGGTCCAAAAAGATTCAATAAGCTACAAGCTGACATTCGGAATTGACCAACCGTATCTTCTTTCAAGCAGAAATGTACCACTGTATTGCTTGCCCTCAGGCAGGGGCAGGCAGAGTCAAACAATTGATGACGATTAACACGGAACTGGTAACGTAAAATCATATTTTCCTGCTCACTCAGAGCATCAACACTATCACCTTATTAACAAGACTGTTTCATCCCCGATAGTGAGATATACAATGAGATTCATTATCACTACTTTCGTATTTCCGCAGAGCGCGTAATTTAACGTCACGTATAAAGACAAGGATCTCCTCGCACAGCGTCGCTTTAAAAATGCCCTGCCCGAACCAGACAACCTTTGCCTCCCAACGTATCAGACAGATAATCAACCAATTACGTCATAAAACATAATGTCTGATCGCAATGCTATGTGTCATCTGGATGGACCGCTTATGTATTATATAATTTAATATACTTGGCTATTTCTCCGGTTTCTCGCCATGTTTTGGAAAAGTTGATGCTCATGCTCAGCTGAAAGTTAAATGTTTGCTACCGGTCACTCACAAGTTCACTCCCTCGGTTACATGATGTGATGAACGCCATAAGGTCCTGACCCATCATCATATGTATTTTAAATTTGCGCACCCATCATCAAATGTACTTCAAATTTGTATTTCTATCCTCATATGAATCCTAAATGTGTGTATATCTATGTATGAACTTATGGAGGTACAATAATACCATTCCATCTGTATATGAGCTCCCCAACTCACATAGGCCCATCCGCATACCAAGACCCTTGGACACTTGTACTTGGCGGATGATATGAATGAAGACTGCTAACACGCAGTGATGGACTCTGTATTGTCACCTAATCCGACCTGATGGTCCCGCCTCTCAATACACGCACTCCAGACTGATTGCGTTTTTTTTTAAATAGGCATTCTACGTGTATTTGTGCATATGTATGTACTGTTTATACGTAATCTAGATATATATGTTTCTCCATGTGTAAGTATATACTCTGTTACCGTGCCACAAAAATCATCACACCGGTTTGTGGATGAACGCATACAAATGTTAATATATTTCTTTCTTTTTTGTTTGTTATGCCAGTGGTTCTCTAACTCACATAGGCACACCCATACCGTCACACTCTATGCTGTTCAATTAATTGGGCTGTGGGTTTGAACTATAGAATTCATACTAATTACTATGCAAAAGATTTCAAGGTCAAATTGCAACACATTATCTCATAAGGATATAATGCATGCTTATTGTGCACCTCAAACCTACCTTGGTAGCTCTTTCGTCATGACACATTAGGGAGCTCAATGTTCCATATATTATAATGATGATACTTTCTGTTTTTTTTTGTCAGTGACTCTGTCTCGCATAGACCTACTCATACCGTCGCATTCTTTGCTACCCAATAAATTAGGCGGTGTACTGCTGAATTAGCAATTCTCACTCTAACTAATACATTAGGCGCTGTACTGCTAAATTAGCAAGTCTTACTCTAACTAATTGTCATATAAATGATCCCCTTGTCAAATCGCAACATCTTATGTCAACAGGATACAGTGCATATTTACCCTTATAGCTCTCTCGTCATGACATGTTTAGGCAATAGTCGTTTTCGTATGTCCAGCTAGGATAGTAAAATGGCTCCCGACCGCTCGCACACAGCTCCAACTTTGTTACAAGTTCTAAGCTTGTGATTTTACCTATTTTAGATTTTCTATGTATACATTACGAAAAACATACCATTTGTGTACGAATAATTTTTTTTATAGAACAGAAGGGAACAGGAACGTGTTTGACTAGGCTCGAGAATAGAGCAAAAACGGGTTGGGGAGTTCCGAGCGAACACTGAACGTGTAAGGTCAAGGTGTAGATGGTGGAACACAAGCGGGTAGGAATGAACACGTAATGTTTGACAAAGAGGTAGATAGAACACAAACCGTCAGGTGGGAATATAAAATATGTTTGACAGAGGTAAATGGTAGAAGAGAACCGGTTAGACGTGATCATGAAACATTAATGTGTAAGAGGTAGAACTGAAGCGGATAAGATTAAACAATAAAAGGTGCTGTGTTATGAGTTAGACAAGGCACCCTGGCGGGAAGATGTTATGACCTCTCAAAATAAAGGCGTTGCTGTTCTCTGGCGACCGCTGGAAATTGGCTGCCTGCAGGTGTGACGTCATAGTCAGGGTGGGGCAGGGGCGGAGCCTAGAGAGAAGAGAGGCGAGAGGGCGAACGGAGAGGAGAGGAGAGAGGGTACGGAGAGAGAAGAGAGGGGATACGAAAAGAGAGAACAGAGAGTAGGGTAAGGGTGAGGAGAGGGTCATTGGGCGAGAAAACAAAGATCTAAGCTTGGTCAGAGGCCAAGAATCAAGAGGATGCGCTTGTATAATAACGGTACGGTAAGACTGATTGTGAAGTATGCAT
>SDVV010022204.1:0-12991 GCA_016164225.1 Gammarus roeselii | reverse complement strand
GAAGGTCCGCCTCTTTAGCTGGTCCAAAGGTACAATCCTTTCTCCCGATTGGAGGAGCTTCTTCAATTTCATGATCAGGGGCCCACCCTTTTTAGCGCTCGGTGGCAGCCGACTGACAGACGAGGCTCTCTCACTGGACACACACTCTGGGCAGCGGCAGCAGACCTGGTACCACACACTACTCCCTCGCTATAGGCACACACACACACTCCATCTCACGCTCGTCTTACGCGTGTTACATATCTTTGGCTGCTAATCACTTGTGTAACTTGTGTTTATTTTCAGTACCCTATTGATTTAACCTGTTGACGTGTTACCATTTCTTTATGAAAAAGACAAATAATAAAACCAATTGATCTTCATTCAACCCTGATTTACCCAATTATTCGCAACCCTGAACTGAAAATCTTAACACAGGCGACGTCACTCATACAGGAGACGTCACTCATTCAGGTGACGTAACTCATGCAGGCGACGTCACTCATACAGGTGGCGTCATTCATACAGGTGGCGTCATTCATACAGGTGACGTCACTCATACAGGTGACGTCACTCATACAGGTTTTCAATAGGTTTCGCTTAAAATCAGACACATTTAGATCATGGGAAATCAATAGAGATAATTAACACAGTCATGACAACAGTCACAAACTTCTGTGTTTCTGTAAACCAATTTTCACAGAGTGAACCCACGTTTTTATTGAAGACGAGGGTTGTGTTGCCCCTGACCCTCAGCGTTACAGCGACTCCAGCATGCAGCCAGCTAACATACGTCAGTTACAAGGTATTATCACAGAACATTACGCCTGAGGTCCGCCACCGGCGACGTCACCGAATCAGCTTCCAGCTAAAGTGTTTTAAAATGCTATGCATTTACTCCAGAGAACCAACAGTGATATTTGCCTCTCTCACGTCATCAGTAACTGGTGTATCTGTCTGTTTATGTATGTGCACATGTATGTATACGTGTGTGTGTGTGCGTATGTGTGTGTGTGAGGGTGTGCTTGTATATGTGTTTGTAAGTATTCGCGAGTTGTTTTGTATTTCCTGAGAAAAAAAATCGAGAAAAAGGTACGGCTCCGCCGGCCTTTTTCTCGAAATATGGGTAGTTTTTTATTTATTCATGTTTTCCACATTTTCTCTTATGCTGTTTTCTTTATTATTTTTTCATGATAAACAAAGTAAGTCACAAATGCATACATACACGCACACACACACACACACACACACACACACACACACACACACACACACACACACACACACACACACACACACACACACACGCACACACACATACACACACACACAAGCACACTTATTCATACATATACACGTACATAACACGACAGATACACCAGTTACTGATGACTTGAGCGCATCAAATATCACTGTTGATTCAATGAACAAAATGTGCAGGATTGTATAGGACACTTGCTGGAAGTTGAATGGGCAACGTCGCAGGTAAGCGGCATTAGGTGTAATGTTCTAAAATAATACCTTGTCATTTTTTTATTTAAATATATTTTTACAATAAATTTGACATACTAAGAAGAAATAGCCTTTGCGTGTAAATAATCCTCAAAACAACGCCGAGGCTTAAATTTGTTTCAGACGATCTCGATCGCTGCCATCGGAAATTCGTATAAGTAATGCTCTACGGCGGGGAGATTTGGCCCCTCCTCCCTCTGTGAGCCTAACTTAGCAGCCCTCCTAATAAGAGGGAAACGGCTGTATGTCTATACATGTCTATGTCTATACAATGCTAAGAAATACCAGTAGAAGGATAGATGGAATCAGTTCACGTTTCAAATAGAGAAAATAATACGGAATACTCGGATAATCATAAACGAATAATAAAAAAAGTTATAGTTGGTAAGCCGATGTGATTTAAATGGGAAAATCATAACATATACTTAGTGAAATAACCATCATAGACTCTGATTTTATGAAGAGGAAAAACTAGACATTTAGTTTAAATTTGATATAAATAGTGAGGGAATCAGGACTGTGGCATGAATACATCTTCAATTAGGGAACCATCGGTAAATAAGACATTAATGAATTTTCAATATATATAATGGAGAGTGTTAGATCCGACATTGCCGTGGGGGGGAACAGGCAAGCATTTAACCATAAAGAGACCAAGCAAAATGGCCCCCGCGTCACGCCGTGAGAACGTGTGTTTAGGCTGCGAAGAATACTGAGCATACGCTATTATAGACATGCGCTGCCGGTGGCGCCGCGGAGCATATATATGTGTACATGGTGACAGCAGAGGGGCCGGCACCGCCCCCTTCAGCTCTATACGAAATACATTGTATTGACAATATGTATGATAAATATTGAGGAAAAGGGAGATATTTTATATGCATGGGGCATATTAAATCTAGGGTAGATAGATTGGGTTGGGCGAGGTTGACAAGAACTTATCGCAAACAATATAGTTACTTGGAAAAAAATTAACCGTAGGTATTGAAATGCAAAATATAATATATAACCACACAGTAAATTATTCCGTATTCATATTTTTATTGTAAATTTAAAAATATTTATAATGGTAAGCGTAGAAACAGTAGACTATTTCACTTGATGTAATATTAATTAAAAACCAATGTTGATAATATACAAAACTTGCTAGGGATACTTGAATAGACCCAACCATCACTGCAATACAACGATTAGCGCCTGCTGTTTAGGAGAGGTAGCTATGGGTGGGTGCGTGCACAACAAGTTTGATATGGGGATCGAAAGAGGGAGGTGAACGATTGACAGTAGAGGTGGGGAGGGGTGCAGTGTATAAGGATGTCTCTATGGTAGACAACAGAGAAAAAAGTTCTTCATAATTACTATCAATGACAAACAATCGATATGTTACATGACAAAAAATAGTCTATTGATTCAGAAATACATGATAAAAACTTGGAAATGAATGTTTCAAGAAGTATTGGAAGAAGTATTTGACCTGCGCACGACTAATCAAGGTGAAGCTACCCGCTCGGAACAATTATACACATACACGGTTGTAAATGAATCTAATAATTTCGATTAGAAAACATAGAACAAACTGGAAATTCATATGAAAAACGTGAGATAGGAGACAAAAATGGTATAGACAGAACGCAGTGAGAAAACTCTATAGTGGGGGACCAATGCTAAGACGAATCAAAACAGGACCAACACAATGTAACGAGGCTGCCAAGAAAGGCAACAAAATGCTAGGTATGATATCCCGTAATTTCTCATACAAAAACCCACTTAGTATGTTCAAGCTATACAATGCATTTGTTAGACCGCATCTCGAGTATCCCGGTCAATTCTGGTCTCCGTATCTTAGAACAGACGTTATTTAATCAGAGAAGGTTCAACGTAGAGCTACCAAACTCATCCCTTCGCTGCGGAATAAATCGTACGAAGGCAGGCTACGTGAACTCAATCTATATTCGATAGAGAAACTTCGTGTCAGAGGAGACATGATCGAAGTGAGGAAGGTTATGAAGGGGAAGTAAAACGTCGACCGAGCGAACCTTTTTACCCTAGATACGAACGGAGTGACTAGGAACAATGGATTCAAAATTGTAGGGAAACGTTTCTCACTCGACATCACGCGCATTTTTTTCACTTCTAGAGTTGTCGAAGAATGGAACAAACTCTCAGCGGAGGTGGTAAACAGCAATACAATCAAAACGTTTGAGTCTTGGCTCGATAATTTCTTCATAATTTGTCAATAAATAGCTGAACCGTTCCCTTTATTGATGCTCTTAAAACAGAAATTGCGCATGAAGCTCTCTTAGACGTTCTACTTCAGAACAAATCCTCTTGCTATCGAAAGGCAACCTAGTTTGAGCCAATTGGCCTGTTATTGTCTTCCTACACTAGTAAACACCCACCCAATATCATCACCTAAACCTACCAACAATTTCAAACGCTACTACAAAATAAATCAAAATATTCATAATAACAATTATTATTCCAAAAGTGAAACCCAACACAGAACCGACCAACCTAGTAAATACTCCACACATTTAATACAAGTAACACGTCGATAACCGACGAAAAATATTCAAAGTACGCGGGAAAAAACGATATACAATGCAGACCTTGTAACAAATCAAGTGAATTTTTCTCATACGCCATAATATAACATACGCCCTAATAAAATAAGACCAACATACTACTACGACGCCTAAAACCTATCAATGATTCCAAAAGTACAATCTGCCTAGCCGTTTAACATTTATTTTAAAAAATCAAGACCTGTGCGATATATTTCCACTGCAAAATCAATATTAAACGAAAATAACCCAACAATATCTGCAAATTAGAGTACATAGTTACCCTTATGAGTAATCATATTGAAAATTGCAAACCCTAAGTAAATCTGCTTCAGGTTATGGGCATTTTGCCATATGGCAGTCTAAGTGAAGACTAACATCGTATAACAAGTGATAAATCCTACCAACAATTTCAAACACTATAATCTAACAACACTTCAACCAACATCAAAAAAGCAGGACATGGAGATAAAGTTTCACTCCCTTACAAATACCGGAACATATCCTACAAAATAATGACCTAAAAAGACTAAATCGATTCACATTAACAACCTTGTATCGAATAAAGTGGAGTTATTACATTGAAAATCACAACCCATTAGTAAAATGATACAGTTGATGCGCATTTTCTTCTTATGGAAAAAATATTTGTATATTTATGTATGAACACCTTACCCCAGCAATAATTTCGGACAGTACAAACTACCAATAACCAAATCAAATCTAAAAGAAAGCAATACATGTTGGTAGTCATGAAAATAACTAACATAGCCGGTATACAATACCAACAATGTAACAAATAAATTCAAAGAATCCTATTAAAAATCACAAATCTAAAGTAAAATGTTACAGTTGATAGCCATTGTTTCCGATGTCAGGCTAAGATAAAACCAACATCATAAGTCAACCCGAACCCTAGCAATAATTTCAAACACTACAGTCTGCCAATGAATAAACCAATTTTTAAAAAACGCGACAAGGGAGATAACCTAACATGACGGGAGACTTTCCATATTAACAACCTTCTAACAAATGAAGTGGAGTGATTTTACTGAAAATCATCAACCAATAGTAAATTACTACTGATGAGACAATGTCTTCCTATGGAAAAATAATATGACCGACATCTTATGTCAGCAGGTAACCCTGTCAATAATTTCAAACACTTCAATCTACTATTGATTAAATCAACTTAAAAAAACGTAAGACATGGGGGTAACGCTCAACGTAATACAAATATACAACGAAAAAATAACCTAACATCAGATGAAATCTATTTACAATACCATCCGTGTAACGAAGATAGTGAAGTAATGCAATTGAAAATCAAAAACCAATAATTAAATGGTACAGTTAATAAGCATTTTTTCTTATGGCTAGCTAAAACAAGAGCAACATCCTGTGCCAACAGCTAGCCCTACCAATAATACCTGTGCCAACAGCTAGCCCTACCAATAATGTCGAATCCTACAATTTACCAATGACAATTTCATCCTAAAACAGTGGTACAATAGAATATATACACCAACCCATGCATGTTACCACAACTATACCTTTACATTAACAGAGTGTGCTCACATTGAACAAAAATAAATAGAATATACAGTATAAAATACATACTCATAAAAAAATCTGAAATCTATCCCCCAGCCTTTCACCAGCCCTTACAATAAATCCATATAACAAACATTCATACTATTATGTTATAGCTTACATAGCGTCCACTCCAAAGGGAAAAACTGATTAGGAAGGTAAGAAAGTGCCATGCACCCAGCCAGAGTGCGTCGAGAAAGAGTTCTCGTCAATCGTCCACCCGATACCCTACCCAGATAAAATATATGCACAGCACAATCCTTACAGTAAGTAACAAATACCGTAACAGTCCACTCCACGGAAAAAATTAAAACAATATTTAAAAAACAAGGTGAGAGCGCGCACGCTAAACATAACAAATCAGAGGTATAATGAAATTTTTGCCCAGGAGTCCCTACCCCCACACCCCTTCCCCCCTCCTCAAAAACAAACATTACGTGCAATACAAATATAAAGATACAAAACACAAAATATTCCCAAATCCAACCACCAGGTTCCTGCCAGCCGACTGCCAGTCACCAGCTAGACGAGTGACTCAATTACTGCCTAGCTATAATTAGATAACAATATATCAATAAAATATACATACAAAGTATATACACCAATTAAACCACAATAAATATATAATGTACAATACAAACATTCAATACACTAAACACTACTATAACTCTACGGCACACCGCACACTACCATCCGGTTCTCGTTCACCATACTCGCCCGCACTCCTCAATCCGGGATTCGTACCCGTACTTTTTCAAAACTTTACGGGGACCTGCACTCCCCCATACGGTTCTTTTACACATACATTCTAATCATGAGTCGGGGTCTTTCTCCACTGACTGTCTCTGCAAAGCCCGATGCGTTTTCAAATAAACAGGACCCAATTACACGGCAGTGTGTTATTCCGCACCACACAGTTCCGTGCAATGGATGTAATATATTTTCGCGCAGAACTGCGTATTTTCCACACCCCAAATGCGGCAGTTTAGCTTGGTAACCAAAACAATTAAGTGAAAATGTACTTCATCAGTTATCGTCAGCGAGTAAGTTTCATCGTTCTCACAGTAGTTTCGACCAATCTTCTGCACGAGCTGAATTTTGTACGGATAAAATATTCAATGTGGGATAAAAAGATTTTTTATAAAATTGAAGCTGGCCCGATCGCCTTGAAACGTATCTCTGAAGAATACGAGCGAAGTTTTGCCTAACAGATTGGATGTTGTTAGCGCTTATCCTGTTTGAGATGGACGAGGCCAAGTCCCCTCATTTAACAACAAAGAGTCGAATACTGCGAGGTGGAGGAACAATTTTGTAGACATAAAATCTTTCTGAAAGCCCTTTGTGTTGCTGCTGTGGTAATGTTGTTTGTAGCCCTTTGTGTAGCTGCTGTGGTAACGCTGTTTAAAGCTCTTGTGTTGCTGCTGTGGTAATGTTGTTTAAAGCCATTTGTGTTGTTACTGTGGTAACGTGGTTTAAAGCCCCTTGTGTGGCTGCTATGGTAACGTTGTTTAAAGCCCTTTGTGTTGCTGCTATGCTAATGTTGTTTAAAGCCCTTTGTGTTGCTGCTGTGGTAATGTTGTTTAAAGCTTTTTGTGTTGCTGCTGTCGTAATGTTGTTTAAAGCCCCTTGTGTTGCTGCTATGGTAAAGTTGTTTAAAGCCCTTTGTTTTTCTGCTATGTTAATGTGGTTTAAAGCCCTTTGTGTTGCTGATATGGTAACGTTGTTAAAAGCCCTTCATGTTGCTGCTGTGGTAACGTTGTTTAAAACCTTTTGTGTTGCTGCTATGATAAAGTTGTTTAAAGCCCTTTGTGTTTCTGCTATGGTAACGTTGTTTAAAGCCCTTTGTGTCGCTGTTGTGGTAAAGTTTTTGAAGCCCAGTGTGTTGCTGCTGTGGGAACGTTGCTTAAAGCCCTTTGTGTGGCTGCTATGGTAACGTTGTTTAAAGCCCTTTGTGTTGCTGCTATGGTAACGTTGTTTAAAGCCCTTTGTGCTGCTGCTATAATAACGTTGTTTAAAGCCCTTTGTGTTGCTGCTGTGGTAACATTGTTTAAAGCCCTTTGTGTTGCTGCTATGGTAACGTTGTTCAAAGCCTTTCATGTTGTTGCTTAGGTGACATTGTTTAAAGCCCTTTGTGTTGCTGCTGTCGTAACGTTGTTTGAAGCCCTTTGTGTTGCTGCTATGATAACGTTGTTTAAAGCCTTTTGTGTTGCTGCTATGGTAACGTTGCTTAAAGCCCTTTGTGTTGCTGCTTTGCTAACGTTGATTGAAGCCCACTGTGATGCTGCTATGGTAGCGTTGTTTAAAGCCCTTTGTGTTGCTGTAATGGTAATGTTGTTTAAAACCCTTTTTGTTGCTGCTATGGTAACGTTGTTCGAAGCCCTTGTGTTGCTGCTGTGGTAACGTTGTTTTCATAACAAAGCTGAACAATATGAGATATTGCTTAAGTGATAGCTCTTCTTCAATGTCAGAATCAGACAATAAAGAACGTTACGTTACGAGCTTTCAATCTATAATAACTAAAATTTCGAACGATTTGCTAAAATCGTTCCTTTGACCTTTAAACCATGGAACTTATTTACGAAAGCCCTTGTATATCAACACCCAAAGGGAAGTGAACCTTGAACAAAACTATTCTATTGAAGAGCCGCTTTCCTAATACAATACCAATTTACAAAGCTCGATATTAAGACTGATCCTACGCACTGCATTTAAAACAGCATGCCACTGTAGTTAATGCTATTGATTATTATAATTCACTTAAATTAAACAAAAGAAATTGGATTTACAATAAAATCAACAATTCATTGGTTATTTTAAGTTAATTTTCTTGATATTTTAGTTAAATCAAATATTTCTCATTACTTTACGATATTTTCCTGTGCATTCCACACATTGTAAAGAGAACATGACTCTCATAGATGAAATAACACAGTATAGCGAACATGACTCTCACAGATGAACTAACACAGTATAGCGAACATGACTCTCACAGATGAAATAACACAGTATAGCGAACATGACTCTCATAGATGAAATAACACAGTATAGCGAACATGACTCTCATAGATTAAATAACACAGTACAGCGAACATGACTCTCATAGATAAAATAACACAGTATAGAGAACATGACTCTCATAGATGAAATAACACAGTATAGAGAACATGACTCTCATAGATGAAATAACACAGTTTAGAGAACATGACTCCCATAGATGAAATAACACAGTATAGAGAACATGACTCCCATAGATGAAATAACACAGTATAGAGAACATGACTCTCAACAATGAAATAACACAGTATAGAGAACATGACTCTCATAGATGAAATAACACAGTATAGAGAACATGACTCTCATAGATGAAATAACGCAGTATAGAGAACATGACTCTCATAGATGAAATAACACAGTACAGCGAACATGACTCTCATAAATGAAATAACACAGTATAGAGAACATGACTCTCAAAGATGAATTTAATATTAGTTGAAATGAGTGCTGTGTAGAGAACACTGCCTCTTTAAGATGATTTCAGTATCAGTTGAAACGAGTGCTGTATTGTATAAATTATCTTCCAACGACACTGTAATATTCGTTGAAATGAGTGCAGTATTGAGCACACGGTCTCTCAAATGTGAATGTAATCTTTTTTTATATGTGTGTTGTATTGAGAACATTGACCCTCAAAGATGAATCGAAAATGAATTGAAACAAGACTACGAAACAAGACGACGAA
Source organism: Gammarus roeselii (assembly GCA_016164225.1). Taxonomy (NCBI): domain Eukaryota; kingdom Metazoa; phylum Arthropoda; class Malacostraca; order Amphipoda; family Gammaridae; genus Gammarus; species Gammarus roeselii. The sequence continues at coordinate 3,604 of SDVV010022204.1, read as the reverse complement.
GCAAGACTACGAAACAAGACGACAAAGCAAGACTACGAAGCAAGCCGACGAAGCAAGACGACAAAACAAGACGACGAAACACGACGACAAAGCAAGACAACGAAACAAGACGACGAAGTAAGACGACGAAGCAACAAGACAAAGCAAGACTACAAAGCAAGAAGACGAAGCAGGACGACGAAACAAGGCGACGAAGCAAGACTACAAAGCAAGCCGACGAAGCAAGGCGACGAAACAAGACGACGAAGCATGACGACGAAGCAAGACGACGAAGCAAGATGACGAAGCAAGACGACGAAGCAAGACGATGAAACAAGAAGAAGTAACAAGACGACGAAGCAAGACGACGAAGCAAGACGATGGAACCAGACGACGAAGCAAGACGACGAAGCAAGACGATGAAACAAGACGATGAAGCATGACGACGAAACAAGACGACGAAACAAGACGGTGGAACCAGACGACGAAACTAATCGTGTTTGAAGTGTAGTTTTAAAATATGAAATTGTCAGCCTATTGATAGTCGACATTTCAAACTAGACGGTCCTGTGACATTGTTATTCTAAACGTTAACTCTGTCAGGTCCATTGGTCGTCGACATCTCAAACTGGTCGGTCCTGGTGACGTTGTAGTTCTTAGTCGAGGAGTGGTAGTGCATGGCAGTCGAGAGCGAGGTCATGTTACACTCTTGAGTTAGCAGACACCTGAAGATATGTCTGTTGTAGTGCTTCCTGAAGGTGCCACTGATCCAGTACAAGGCGATGGGGTTGATACAGGAGTTGATGAATGACAGACAGAAACCCACAATCCTGACGCTGTTCCAAGCATAGTTGTAGTCGTCAAGGGAAGTCGGATGGAAGTAGAACCACATCATGAAGACGTTGTTTGGAAAGAAACACACCGCAAAGATGATCACGAACGCCAGCACCAGTTTGGCGACCTTGCGCCGCGACGCTATTTGCCGCTTCAAGTTGCTGGTCTGGGCAGCAAGTTCTCCTGGAATGTCTTGCCTCACTAGGTGTAGGGCCATCAGGACATAGTACGTCCCAATGATGAACAACGGGACGCAATAATATACTAGGAACTTGACAAGCACGTTGTAACGAGGGTAATACTCAGGCAAGTAGTCGGGAAACGGGTAACAATTCGCGAAGATTTCTGTATTCGATTTTTCGAAGTAACGGAGACTGGTGAATAGAGCAGAGGGTATTGCAAAGAGCACAGAAGCCAGCCAAATGATTGCCGTAGTGCAGCCAGTACTCAGTTTGGCTCCAGTGTGCTTGGAATAGGGCTGGACGATGGCATAGTAGCGGTTCACACTGAGTGCCGTCAGAGTGAACACGGTAACGCCTATAGAGACGTCTTTCATGGTCTCTTGGAGCCTGCACACAGTCTCTCCAAAAGGATAACTCTCCAGAGTGAAAACCATGGACACAAACGGCACGGTAAAGATCAGAACAAGGAGGTCGCCAACTGCCAAGGACAAAATGTACATATTGGGAAAGTTTCTCATCTGCGGGTACTTTATGAAGAAGAAGACCAACGCTCCATTGCCAACAATTCCCACAAAGAGGATAAAAATAAACACCACTGGTACGATGTACCTCTCTGGACGGGCCGCCATTGGGATGTATGGCAACGTCGCATTGGTTTCGTTGACAGGGACGTTTGGCAGGGTCGCATTGTTGCCGTTGCCGCACCACGGCCAGCATGCTTCTTCTAGAACTGACGTGTTCCAAAACACTTCTGATGTGTTGTAATTGCTGAACAAGTCTTCCATGTTCGACGATGTTCTATTTCATTTCGCTTAGTAGAAATAATATTAGCTGTGGTGTGCATTGCAAAATGATGGAAAAGAGTCCACTTTGCATGTAGCCACTGGAAAGTATAATTCTCATTATAGAAAGATTCGAACTGACGAGTGTTCGAGTTCGGTCGTCACTCTTCGGCATGGCAGTGGTGGCGGCGCTGGTGGATGGTCGTCACTCCTTGGCATGGCCGTGAAGGCGGCGCTGGTGGTTGGTCACTGTAGGGCTCGAAGTGGGCTTCTTGAAGTCCTGGCAGTGGCATCTGTAAACAAGCAAATAAATGAGGTTAAGGGACAGAAATGCGATTGATAATCTGGTGAATAATAAATGCAGGTAAAGAAATTATCTAAACATTGTTCCAACTTGCAAGGATCCGTTACAAGAAATGAACGAGGGAATAATTCATTGATCTCAGAACAGCCGATGAACGAGTTCTATAAGAGCGATCATGAACAAATAGATCTTCATAACCGGACATTTACTGACTTTCGGTGTCATGTAGGAAACAGGTTACTGAGATCACCCCTTAATGAGATCGAAACAAAACTATAAAGGCCTCCCAGTCGTGAATTATACAGGGATAACATCACGATAATTGTGTGAGGTAGTCAATAATTGCACAGAATTCTGAAGGCACGTAACTAAAGTCATGAAAATGCAGCCCCAGCCCATAACGCTGATCACCACCGCATTGCTTGGTGTTGCGTAGACGAATGTAAATGTCTACGTTACGCCCATAACGCTGATTGCCAACGCGTTGCTTGGTGTTGCGTAGACATATGTTAATGTCTACGTTAGGCCCATAACGCTGATCGCCACCGCGTTGCTTGGTGCTGCGTAGACATATGTAAATGCATACGTTAAGCCCATAACGCTGATCCCCACAGCGTCGCTTGGTGTTGCGTAGACGTATGTAAATGTCTGTGCTAAGCCCATAACGCTGATCGCCACCGCGTTGCTTGGTGATGCGTAGACATATGTAAATGTCTACGTTAGGCCCATAACGCTGATCGCCACCGCGTTGCTTGGTGCTGCGTAGACATATGTAAATGTCTACATTAAGTCCATAACGCTGATCGACACTGCGTTGCTTGGTGTGACGTAGATATATGTAAATGTCTACGTTAAGCCCATAACTCTGATTGCCACTGCGTTGCTTGGTGTTGCGTAGACATATGTAAATGTCTACGTTAGGCCCATAACGCTGATCGCCACCGCGCTGCTTGGTGTTGCGTAGACGTATGTAAATGTCTACGTTAAGCCCATAACGCTGATCGCCACCGCGTTGCTTGGTGTTGCGTAGACATATGTAAATGTTTACGTTAAGCCCAAAACGCTGATCGACACCGCGTTACTTGGTGTTGCATAAACGTATATAAATGTCTACGTTAAGCCCATAACGCTGGTCGCCTCCGCGTTGCTTGGTGTTGCGTAGACGTATGGAAATGTCTACGTTAAGCCCATGACGCTGATCACCACCGCGTTGCTTTGTATTGCGTAGACGTGTGTAAATCTCTACGGTAAATATCCCCGTAGTTCATTTTCATCAGACAATGTAAATGGCAATTCATTAAAATTCGTCAAATGTCTTGAAAACAATACGTTCATCAAATACCGTGCAACGTCATCAAAGAGTACGCCATCATTGATGAAGTACTCCTCTTACACTGTGTAGAGTCATTGGAGAATAGACGGGGCGAACTCTCTTCCACAACTAGCGGCATGGATACCAACAACCAACGGGGCACCGAATGGGGCACAGAACCCTGTGCGTCTCATTGAGCTCCATTGTTCAT
>SDVV010022203.1:0-12991 GCA_016164225.1 Gammarus roeselii | reverse complement strand
TCATGCATGCGGATGGTTCATGTGATAGCCGATAGTGCGCACCAATTCCAGTTCCTATACCTGTGTTAACATTGCTGTTCTCAACAGCATACTGGCGCGCATGGCTGTGCTGGCCTCCCCCGGCTCTGCTGCTCCCCACTTGATGTGGACCTGCTGGAGGGGGCTGCAAAGGTAAGAGATCAAAGGTAAGAGATGGTACGATTGACTCGCTCCACTGCCCCATTGCTAGATGGACAATAAGGTGTGGTCAACTGATGCTTTATATTACCACTGGTCAAGAAATTATTAAATTCAGAAGATATAAATTCTGGTCCATTATCTGTGAGTAATGTTGATGGTATGGCCGGAATAAATGGTAAAATTTGAGTGGATAAGGCCTGAATAACTGTGGAACACTTTTTATTTTAGATGAGTACAGCAGCTACCCATTTCGAATAGTGATCAACGACCACCAAGCAGCCAATATACCCTGAAGGGGTTCGAGGAAGTGAAACCAAATCTGCAGCCATGAGTTCAAATGGATATGAAGTTTGAATTTTAAGAATAGGAGGAATTACTGGAGTTAAATATGACTTGTTAGTCTGACACTGGTGACATGTGGTACAAATATTGTTTGCAATTTTATACTTGATAACTGTTGCTGTGTGTCACTGCATAGTGTTTATTCTGCCAATCTTTGATGTGTTTGTGCTTGAATCTTTAGCTTGTGTGCTGTTTAACCTCTTGAGAATTGACACCACAATCCTAGCCTAGGAATGTTGGCTTATATAAAGGTATGAAACTGAGTAGCTTGACTCATTACTGGGGTTCCTAGCATGGAGCAGCTTTTGCGTCAACCTTGCAACTGCGCCTGAAGTCCACCTTGGGCATCCACCTGTCTTGAACCCTGTCGGTTCTTAGCCTGGAGCTGCCCATGACCTCAAGCCTGGAGCACCGCCAACTAGTCATGGAGATAGGTGGTCGGGGTGACAGTCTAGTTGCAGATTCACGGCTTTAGGATTAACAGCCACATCTAGTTACCTGCTCAACAGATGGTTTGCAACATAAAGGACATTGACTTGGCGCAATGGAAACCACTATGAGCACAAATTGCAAATATCACCTATAAACACTACCTTACTAGTGCCACAATTTATGCCCAGTGGTGTTGTCATGTGCCGGAACTACTGCCCTCAGAGAAGCTGTGTTTTACCTACGTGTTCTTCTAAATTGTTCTCAGATCAGTATTGGTGATGCACTTCTGTGTTAGCTGGCTGTTCACCATTGAAGGTAACAAACAAATAGCCTTCAAGCACAAAGTGTTCTGTGAGCTTGAAGACGATTTGTTTGTCAAATAGAGTCAACCATGGTGATTCCCCGCATACTTTGAAATAACTCAAAAAGTATGTGGCCGAGACACTTCATATTTACGGTGTGACCAGCTACTTTTATGACCATGAAGCACAGTAAGTTTCAACATTCTATCATCAACCCAGAAAAAATTGTTTACATAAAACCGTGCAGCAAGCTATGGCCCCCAATCGGGGGTGATTTCATGCACCGTACGGGGTGATTCCTTGCACTCCCCCTATAAAAGTTTAAGAGTACCAATGGAATAAGCATGCTCATATTAGTTGCCTAAAATAGGATGTCAAGTAAAATATTACGTCTGTGACAGGTCTTTTTGATGCTCGTCTTTTTCTGCAGTCATACTCGACTGTCAAAGGGATTTTTTTCCCAATTTGACCTACCAGAAACAAAGTTTTTCTTCAATAATTAAAAACTAACATTACTGGAAGTCATTTCTCCACATCACAAACTAATTATGAGCCTGAAGTATCAGTAAATGAGCAAATATTATGAAAAACTAAATTTTTAATGATAAGATGTATCAAGTAAAAAAATTCTTTAATTCTATAGCAAACTTATTGTATTACCATGAATACAAGGCATGCTAGGTAAGGTATTGTTATCTTTATTTGATAATATAATAAAAAGAGATCATTGGTGGGTGTTAAACATTAATCAACACTTAAGACTAGAGTTGTCACCATGTGTTATGAACATCGGGTCATTATAAAACTAGTTACACATTTTGAAATTAGCTGTGGTATCATTATTTTTGGTCATTTACTTCCAGATGTCATATGTGAGAAGAATTGCATTTAATTACTTTTCTTTGAAGAAAAACGTCGATATTTCATACCAAAGTAGGTGCGGGGAATCCCCCCGGATAATTTTCTTCATCTGAGGTGATTTTCCTAGGTTGTATATTTGTATATATCTACAAAAAAAAACATTTATTTCCAAAATCAATCTTATGCAACAAACTTTAACATATAAAGAGTATCGCCATCAAATTTTGACCTAATCCAATGGAAACTCTAGCCCCAGCATCAAAGTTTGTGGAACCTCAATTTTTCCAAACCAAAATTATCAGGAACCTGAAAAACACACCTTCACTCAGGCGATTCTTCATAAAATTCTGTGGGCGTATCTAATTTCTAAAAGTAGCTGATACTTACCAACTAAGACCTGCTCTTTCAAGTTCAAAAGTCAGATAGTTACATTTTGATGACTAAAAGGGAGGTGCGGGGAGTCAACTCGTGTTGCGGACCACGGGGAATCATCCTTGTCAGTGCTACTACAAGTAAAATAAAAATGGGGCATATAAGTGTTGATAAAATACCTCCCAAGTAGGGGTGCCGGATTACCGGTTTGCATATATTGACAACGCTGTTAGCTTCGTGTTCAAAACACGTTCAAAATAAGTACTGGACAGGCATTATTGCTATGCCTGTCCAGTACACATATAAGAAATGATTGGTGGCAGTTATAGATGTGTGGTGTGCCGTCTAATTGGGTGAAGTCAATGTGAAACATTGATAGTTTGTTGCAGATTAACTTGAAATTTACAGTCATGCGTTAGATTTAATATGTATTTAAAACGTAATTGGTAGATGTCACACAAACATGGCGCACATTCACCCATCATATTGTGTGGCTGTGGTTCAAATTTTAAATGCAACGCGCATAACATTGGTACAATATTTTCACGCATTGCGCTTGATCATGGTACATAATTTCAGCGCACTGCAACACCAGACCATAAGCTGCAAGGAATGAACTTTTCCATATAGGTGCAGGCATGCTTCAGCGCAGGTGCACCGTGCGGCCCGCAGGGTGCCCAACTTTTGCTTACTCAAGAAGTCTGCTTAATGATCTTAACGGAATATTTAGTTTCTTTTCAAGACATTATCGCAATGCGTGTTTGCTACAACGCAAGCATGATACATATACACCTAAATGAAGGATTTAACAAGCGCTGCTAGTTGTTTTTCCCAAACCAAAAAAATTTAGGAATTCACTTTTCAGAAATTATTAACACGTGCAAGTGATGCCAAAAATAGGTATTGGCAGTTAGTTTTCAATGGTCATGTGTATTTTGATAAAGTGAAATGATTCTGATACTATTCGATTTATACAACGTAGCGACTACTTAGCGGAGACATCCCTCAATCACTTCGCCCCTCAATTAATGTGCCGCAAGGTTTGGGTTTCTGTGTCGTGTGAACTGAACGGTCATCAATTATTTATTGAAAAGTGTTGTCCGAGCTTGATTAGTCATAATTAATTCCAAACCAATCATCTGAGCTCAATGAAGGTTCAAATTTGCTTTGAAACTGATGCCTGAGCTCAACAAAGGTAGAAAACTTGACCAAATCAGTCGTCCAAGATCTTGATGAACTAGTGCGCTAAATACAGACTGGCGGACACTGACCAGAAGAGCTGCAGGAGGAAGTCCCAGAAATTTGCAAAACAGCATCACCTGCTCATGCCAAGTGTCTCAGGATTAGAAGAAATTGACCAAGGACCCTACATTTTCACCACATTCCTAACACAGGATGCAAGAATCGGACAAGACAGATTCCCACCCAAGCATCACCACACCCAATTCCCCAAATCAGCCAGAGCATGCGTGTATAAGACAGATCATGAAGATTGTCTGGTTGAAGCTCTGGAAAGACTGGAGGACAACCGAATAGTACCCAAGCCTGAACCATTCAACATGAGATCAGGTACCTCAGTTACAGATTTCTTCTTCAAGTTTGAAAGTTATTGTTCCCAGACATTTGGTTGAAACGAAGACGCATAGCCGGGACAGCATGGGAGATGTATCTCAGATAAACACAAGAAAGCATTCTCAGCACAGCAGCCAGATTGGAGAAGCTATGCAAGCTTGCTCACCCAAGAAGAAGTCTCCAGACCAGTAAGGTGCTGAAAAAGAAGTTCCTCAACACTGTACCGAGGAAGTTCTGAAAACAACTGAAAAATGCACTTGGAGTTTTCAAAACAATGCTTGGTGTGCCTAGCATAGTCACTTTCCCTACGCACGTGGAGAGAAGCAAGGAACAATCTGACCCCACGGGAGACCATGAACATTTATATGTTTGGGCCGGACAGATGAAGATACAAAGAGATGCTGTGTTGCAGTGCAGTTCACCACCTTGAGAGAGTACTAGAGCTGGCATTGAAAGAAGCTTGCATTGCATTGCATTAGTATTTGGGTAACCACAGCAGCAGGCTTTGGTGGCAGCAGCACTGGCAGACAGGTTTGGAAGATCTGGCCACAGCATCAAGCATGAGTGGTGGCAAAAGAAAATGCTGTTGTTGACTAGCAGCTACTACAATCTCAGGGTGAAATATTGGTGGCACAATGTGCCAACTCTTGAGGCAGGGATGTACCCTTTGCGGTCTGGAATCCTGACTATGCCATACTTTCCAGTATGAATTAAATTGAAAGTAAAAGTTAGGTTCTCCATTTTATGCACACAAATGCAAAAGGTGCATTAAGCCCTGCCAAGATTGTCCCTTGGAGCCACCAGAATTAGATGTTAAAAATAAGAATAAACAGCTAAGGCACAGCCAGTCTTGTTGATTGAGGTAGAGGAAAATATCAATGCAATGGCACTGCCAGAGATGTTTCTATCACTTTCCATACTTTTCAAGCTGTGACATAGTGGCTAGATTCTGATGGTCTTAGCAGGTAGCTACTTCAATACATGAATAGTGACCTCAACTTCCTACCATGACTGGTTTGATAAAAATTGTTCGAGTATGTTCAATAATTCCTAAATAGCTAATCAGATTGCATGCAATAAAACATTATTTAAATTTAGATACGCACTTTCCATACTAGCAATAGACATTCTGACGACTGTGATGTAATGACACTATTTCGATGAGTAATCAAACGATGACGAACATCCAAGGTACAAGCAATGTGATGATTATACTAGTGTATTGCGCCATAAAAAGATAATGCATACCATCATGAAATGTGAAACCGAATTCAACTGCAAGCTAAAACAATTATAGATCTAATTATTTACCAACTACTTCAAATCAGCAAACGTGATATCTGCCATTTTTAAAAATGGAACGTGACACAAAACGTCGCTAGCCAATCCATTTCAACTCTAGTTCACTGATAATTAAAATGCTGACAGGTGAATCTCGCACAAGCTGAACACCGTAAATAAAAAAGTCAACTTGTTAACAATCAATCCATCGATTTTTTTTCTTTTATTATCCGTTAATATGTAATATTTCTTCAAAAATATAACGGGAGTTATCGATGAACTGTACATTTTATCTAGGGAACGTAACAGGAAAATAACCGTTTTTACGCCTAAATGCGTGCGTTGTGCCGATTGAGTGGTACAGTGCTTGCATTGTTCCGCTGAACAAGGTCAAAGACGGCCGAGTGCTGATCAAGAAGATTACAGACAGAACGGATGACGCAATTGGAGAGGAACAGTGTGGCTATAGGAGTGGTAGAAGGTGTACCGATCAAATTTTTGCAGTAGGACGAGGCTGTGAGAAGTACCTTTCGCTATGGGTCTTCGTGGATTTGGTAAAGGTCTACGACAGGGAAGCGATGTGAAGAGTGTTGGGTTTGAATGGAGTGGTCATAAATCTGTAGCGGCCAACCGTCTTGCTATTGGCCCTACTACCACAGTACCATTATCCATGTAAATATGTCGATAAATCTAAAATAGCAAAGTAAATACATTATTAGTTGAACTCAAATCGTAGTCTTAAAGGCCACGGTACCAATGTATATTCTATCAAATATAGAGTAACGTACTAAGTAACAAACAATTAGCTCCACGTCAACAGATTTGATATAACAAAATTAGGCCCTCACAGACCATTGGTAGTGCCAATTGGATGAATGGAACGAGTAAATGGATGATCACGAATGGAACGAATGCAAGGACTGGCAATGCACCGTGAAGGTCGTTGTATGAGTTGTCCAACAGGCAAAATACCAATAACTGCCCAGTTTTTAACCAATATTACAATACGCAACAACACAATCAACTTCTGGCCTTCTGCATTGCAACTCCAGTTGCATTCTTGCAACGGATGTTGCAGAGCTTGCAGAGGTAAACAAAGCCTACCAAGATGTCCGCATGCAGGCTGCAACAACCCTCATATCTACTGAAAATTTTAGAGAACATTACAATGTTAAAAACACCACTTTCAAAATTTCAACTCACAGAAAACTAAAGCTGATTTTTGCACAGAAGTCAGGGAGAACCAACTGTCTGTTTTGTTCCGCGTTATCCTTGCTCGCATAAGCTCCTCACTCGTGTCACTCAACTGTTTCACTCACAAACCAGTGTATCTAAAAAAACTAGTGTTAGCACCCTTAACCTTCAATCAAATCAGTGCAGGTGTTTAGCTGAACCAAAATAGTGAATTACTCCAACTCCTTGTATGTATCTAATTTCAGCCACATTTCACTCGAGCCTCTACTACCTAGAATCCTTGTTGGTGTTTCATTAGGAACAAATTAGAGCTATTGTAAAACCTTATTGCAGTAACAAGTTACGCAATTTTAGCAGCAACTCATCCCAGTTTTGCTATATTTTTGTAGGAGTTCTGTGGAAGGTTTGTTGCCTGGCCGTTGTTGCCTGATGCTGTTTCTAGCATAGCCCTAAGTAGTCACGACCTTAAAGTTGTTCCGAGTGCTTGATCAAGCAATCAGCGAGCAGGGTTTCTAGCAGTCACAGAATCATTTTTAAATTATTCAATTTTATTGCCACCTTATTGTTTTGCATAACATCAAATTGTGGTAGTTCTTACCTTGCTAGTGGCCTGAATTAGCCCCCACAGTTTAATAAATGATTATTGGTTTTGTGATCTGTTCCTATCACCCTATTATTATTGTTGGGCCAGGAACAGCATTTTATTTGTATAATATTTGTACATGCAGCTATAGTTGAATGGCAAATGTTCCTGTTAAAGGATTTCTCGGACACGCATGTTGTAAGAACAACCTGGTTTTGCTTTCAACTTTGGTTACTTTTGTGTTCCATTTTTTTTTTGCTCAACGTACTCGGGGTGTAACAAGACTTATGTATTAATTTTTATGATTTGTGCTGAGGTAGCTAATTGGTACCTAAATGCTCCTGCAGCAATAGGATTTTTCATTCTCATTCTGGGTTCGGTGCAGAAATGCTGCCTGCCTAGAGAACCTTACACCTATACTGCTATATATATTTTTGCTATGCCCCATGATGTTGTAGGTGTGAAGTCAAATAATTGGTTTCAATTAATTATTTCCTTCAGCTGAAAAAGTGTTCCAAATTTAGATATAACACTTGAAGTAAATTAGCCGATGCTGTTTTAGACAAACAAAAGATAAAATGAATTAGAATTTTTGTACAGCTGCTGCAAGGAGAACAATACCTGTATATTTGTAGGAAATAATGTGTTTTAGGCTGTAGCCATATTGTCTATCGGTCCGTGTCAACCAACTCATGACATGGGTCAAACAAATTGGCAATATTACAAGCTATTATGATCACTCCTTGCTTTCTTGAAGTAGCAGTGATTAGTTAATCATATTTTCACCCACCTAGCAAGGAGTTTTCTGTTCTTAAACATGACACACATGCAGTTACAATTTCAAGTCTACTAATTGAATGACAAAAGATTCCACTGGCAACAGCGGAAGCTAATTGGGATTTGTTTGTGTAGGTATTTCAGAATCCTCCATGTTCAATTGCAGTGAGAACCTATTGTTATTTTCTTATTTTTCTTACTTGCATTTTTAGTTTCAACTACTTTTTGCAGAATTAATTTTGAGGGATATTGAATTATCACCAGACCTTATTAATAAATTTTGCCATATGCTAATACCTGCTTTGGGTGGCGTCGGAGAGCTGTAAGAGCAGCCCAACAATTCTTTAATACATGCTAACCTTCCCCTTTGATATATTCTGGTGCTAAGTAATACATGCTAACTCACGGTATGTATTGTTGCATTGCAGCCTCTTGGCCCCTGCCTTACGCATGCGCGTACTGCGCCACCAGCCTGTGCTCTGCCGCCCCAGCGCCTGATACCAGCTCACCAAGCTGTGGTTACCACAGAACGCCGCACTGCCGTCGCCACCAGTGCTTGCCCATCTCATTTCATTTACCACGGATGATAAGTGCCTTAAACAATAACGACCAGAGTAAGGAAAACTAACCACAAATCTGTCTATCAATTTTTACGGGCCTCATTGTAAGTGAAACTTTCAGATTCTGATTCGGGCAAAACTCTTCGTGACCTTCAAAGCCAGACAACCGTTTCTCAACCGGTTCGTGGCTCAGTCACCATTCATAAGTTCTCATGAGCGGTGAAAGCCCACCGAACTGTCCACCAGTCTCAGGGCTAACCCTGGTCGCTCGTAGATCTTAATTAACGCATATTTGATAATTAATTTCAACCCCCTTTCAATGGTCATACCACCCACCAAAACCGTGAATCTGTTGAAAGCAGTTCAGAGTTTCTACGTTGATAGCACGCATGTGTCATTGTGGGGAGCGAGGTAAGTGATTTTTCTTTCTTTTTATTTTTCTTTCTCAAACTTTCACGGCTATTTATTTGACAAACTAAATAACCTTCGGAGAGAGGAAATTCTCTTGTGGAATGAAGTGTGGGGCTGGATGTGATCATTCAGACGGAATACCCTCCGACCCACTAAAACCATTACCTGGCCTGCCGACCTGCTGATAGGATGCTGAACACGTTGCCTCTCTGTCGGGCCAACCCAACCGCTGCTGCAATCATAGAAATTCTCGCGAATCTCCAGTTGCCTCCACCAATCTACGTCCGATTTCCTTCACAATTCGCTAAGTTGACTCGCCATACACCCTTGTCGTCTCTAAGGCTATTGACTCAAATTGGAACTGTCGGGTCAAAGCGCCGTACTTCCTATACTTGCGTGTCTCTGCCTCTGTAGCTGCAGAACCAGCTGAAATTGCAGAACCTATCAAATGCGTTTCCGATAAAGTGTCCACACAGGTTCAGTCCCAGCATAAGCTCCTACCATTCTTGGAGAGGAAAACTATGATGCCATCGGGTCTCTTGCCATCACCTCTATCCAAGCCAAAAGGTTCCAACACCGATGGTAGTCCCATTCTCTGCAAAGATCTTCTGACGATGTCGTTCAGAGCAAAGTGTCTGGGAAAGCGACCGGCACTGCACCTACATGATAGCCATGCAGTCCCATCTCATCCATTCTCTGACCACAGCGACACGGATGCTGTTGGCAGATTTTATATCCCACCTTCAAAGCAACGGCAATGCACAGTGTCTATGGATCTAGTTGAGTCCCCAATGATGGCACATGGACTGCATGCATTCAGAGACCACTCTCTCTGCTGGTGGCAGCCAGGAGGCGTGCTCTCGCCATCTGATCCGCAACAGCAAACAAGCCGTTCAGTGCAACCTCTTCCAAAGGCAAGTCCCGTACTTTCTGCTTACTCATGCCCTGTCCCTCCAAGTTAAGGGGATCCCCACCTCTCTCCTGCTCCATGACCTCTCTCCTACATGACCCTGCTCTCTCTCTCCTACATGACCCTGCTTTACCTGCTCTCTCTCCTACATGACAAAATTGTGGATCGTGAAGAAGAAACTAAGGGCAGGTTCGTCATAGGCATGAAAACAGCTCAGATTATTGTTTTCGCACTTACAGTTTAAGGGGTTAGGGTGGAGGAGGGGCATAGGTCCTTTGGGCCCCAAAAGAGCCCAATGCACCCCGGTGGGTAACCCGAGCTCCCCGGGCCCCCCGAGACCCCTCGTCTCAGCTCATCTCGACTTGCCTCTAATAATTTCGGTCAGTCTCTGCTCGTCGCGACCAACTCGACTCGCCTCGACATGTTTCGACTGATCTCGACGCACCTTGACCAGCCTCGACGTGGCTTTCCCCCTCTGCGCTAGTGATCATGTGGACTGTGATAACAAAAATTTCCACTCGAGAATTTTAGGGTGGGAGTGGAGGGGCAGAGGTACCTCGGGTTCCAAAAGAGCCCGACGAATCCAGGAGGGTAACCCAAATTTCCCGGGTCCCCCGAGCTCTCCGGGTCCCCTCGTCTGAGCTCATCTTGGCTTGTCTCGAATCATTTTGGTCAGTCTTGGCTCGTCGCGACCAACTCGACTCGCCTCAACATGTTTCGACTGATCTCGACGCACCTCGACCAGCCTCGACGCGACCCTCGCCCTCTGTGCCAGTAATCCGTGGACTGTAATAATTAATTATTCTACTTAAGCATTTCACATAAATACATTTTCCTGTGTATTGGTTTTACAGCGTGGGGAGAGGAAAACAGGGCTCCCAGGGTTCAGAGGGCCCTCAAGTGGGTCACAAAGTTTCTCAAGGAGGTCGCAAAGGGTCTCAAGGGCGTCTCAAAGGGTCCCGGAAGTGTCCAAGTGGGTCCACCTAATCTTCCTGGTCTTCCAAGTCCCCCGGGTTAACGAAACCCCAGGCTCCCTCGAGTTCCGCGGGTCCCACGAGTAGCCCCCCTTCCCGGGTTACCTAGTCTCAACCAGCCTCGGTTCGTCTCGACTCGTAGCCTCCCCAGTCGACTCGTCTCCACTCGCCTTAACCTGCCTCGATTCGCCTCGTCCCCTCCACGCAAAGAGCCATTCAAGACTTTCACTCTCTGAGATCAACTTCAACATTATCTCCCCATTTAGTCATCAAAACGCCTAGCTGTGCTCGGACATATATTAGGCGCCCTGGAGAGCGCAAATTCTCCCTCCGTAGGCTGGACTAGACTAACTACCACACCGCATCGTCCACCTAGGCCCCCTGCGGGCGTCTAATGATACTGTACATAATTATATAACTGATCCAAAATTGATCACCACGAAAAAAGGGCACATATAAATAATAGAGCCCACGAAATAAGAAATAATGCAATACAGTGTTAATGATCTATAAAATGAATAATCATCCATCCACCCCAACAGACTTCCTAAATGCAACAAAAGTGTCGTCTAGGTATCGCTTATATCAAATCGGTTGGAAATTTTGCGGGCATTCACCTAATAATTTTTCTTCGGAATGAAGCATGAATACATAGGCCATGGCGAGGCGACAGGGTTTCCCATAGACAGTCCCTCAACTTGTTCGTACAGAAATTTGTTGAACAAGACTTGAGGGTAGGACACGGCAAGTGACAGTAATTTTCGGTATTCATTCATGTTCAAACTATAAATCCTATAATTTTCATTCATGAATAATTTAAAAACACAAGTATCAATTGTTTCGGACACCGGAATATTGGTAACGCGAGAGTCAACATCATAACTGACAATATAGCAAGGGCACCTAGGATTTTGACTACGGACGTAATCAAACAATGCAAATGAGTTTTCAAGGTGTAACCGTTTGAAGAAATGGTATCCAGTGATGCAAAAATGAATTTAGATAGACCATATGATGTCATATCGTTTGTTGCGAGTATCGGTCGGAGAGGAGTGCTCGGCTTGTGGACCTTCGCTGTACCGTACAGGGTACCAGGGGCTGAGGCGCTAATAAAGAATTCAATTAATTGTTCTGATGTTATGCTACATTTACTTTTCAGTTCTCGAAGAAGTCTATTTATGCGATCTTCTGTAGTGAGAGTCACTTTGTATGGATTGGAATGTGCCAATTTTCTGAATCTAGTTTGGTCGTTAGGTATAGAATCAATTTTTTGCTCGTAGTCTTTTCTTCTCGTTATCACGATACCTCTGCCCGTGTCCGGTTTTAGGAAAATAACAGTTTTCATGGATTTCAATTAGTTCAGTGTTTGGAAATCATTTTTCTAAGAAATTGTTGAAAACGATTTCTTCTTACTTGACCGGAAGGATTCAAAGGGAAGAGGATACATTTTAATGTCATTTAATATTAGTCTCCTCAAAGCTATATGTGATCAAAGTGAATCACATGTACGCTTTTGCTTTTACGAAAACTTTTGTGTCAGATTCACAATGAGGAAGCTGTCACAAGTGGGAATGATTAAATGGGAAACTAAAGGACCGTTTTCGTGTGGCGTGAGTTTGAACATTATATAAGCCTCGCACACAACCTGACTATTGGCGATAGGATCATTTCGATCCAATGTGTTACTTAAGGTTATGATCTCATGCCATGTCCAATTTAATGTGTTTTCCTGGCCTGTAATGTGAACGCCTAGAACAATAGCAGGACGGGGAACACGGGATGAGGATACAAGGCCGTCTCAGTTGTCAGTGCTTCGGATGGAAGCTGAGTGGCGTTCTGCTGGTATTTTTATGTATAAATATATATATATATATATATATATATATATATATATAAGTGAATGCAGTAGATACCAAGTAGGTCTGCGCTAGTAATCATGTGTACTGTATTAACAAAATTTTCACTCAAGAATTTTGGGGTGGGAGTGGAGTGGCAGAAGTGTATCGGGTCCCAAAAGAGCCTGTCGAATCCTGGAGGGTCCCCCAAGTCCGCCGAGCTCCCCGGGTTTCCTCGTCTCAGCTCATCTCGGCTTGCCTCGAATCATTTCGGCCAGTCTCGGCTCGTCGCGACCAACTCGACTCGCCTCAACATGTTTCGACTGATCTCGACGCACCTCGACCAGCCTCGACGCGACCCTCAACCTCTGCGTCTTTCCCATGTCATTCCCATGCTGGTATTTA